>VUQG01021763.1:0-10109 GCA_015106755.1 Etia nguti | reverse complement strand
GTGTGGGGGGGTTTGTAAAAAAAAAAAAAAAAAAAAAAAAAATGCTACCTGCTGTGATTTTAGACATTTTTGTGGCATTCGTCAAAGAAGGTGGAATAAAACAGAAAAACTGGCAACCGTGATGGTCGAGGTTTATGCCTTATGTGGGAGCTTTGCTTTTACTCACCGTTTAGCTTTTCCTTTCACTACTGTTTGGGTCAGTTAAGGAACCACAACTCGTGAAGATATGACAGCAAGGGGTCCTTTCCAAGAGTCTGTATGTGATGAGTCTGGAGTGAGATTGAGCTGCTTTTAAAAAGTGCCGCTGAACCAGCAGCTTGGAGCTTCAATCACCAGGATGTACCCAGTGCTTATTTCTTCATTTCCTGCATGCTGTGGGGTACACTGAAGAGGCCGTGGCACAGCCAATATGAAAGGAACTTTGAAGTGTGAATACTCCTTCAACCAGTGTGGGCTTAGCTGAATTCTGAGCCTCTGCCATTGTTACCGTTTCCACTGCTTCTTTTGTTGGAATACATATAAACATTATTATTTTGTGATACCGTTATTTTATCTGATGTTGCATTATTTCCTAGACATATTGCACAAAAGAGTCATCTATTCGGTTCTAATTAGAGGTTTTAAAACGGCGGGTGGGCATCTGGATATATTTCCGAAGTTGCAGCTGGTTGGAGGAAACTTTACATTTCTAGAAATAAAGTTTGTAAATGTGAAATAAAAATGAAAACAGACAAATTTCCATTTCCACAGTGATTGTGAACGGATGCTAATCTTATTCGGAGTGTTTTCTTCATTGATGTTCAAATTTGTCTTTGCTCGTGCGTCTGTTATCAGTTCTTCTCCAGTAATGTTTCATTTAAGCTGCTCGCTGCGGGGAGCACTTATTTTACACCGTCCACATTTGTCCATTTGTGCATTGGGAGTGTGTTTGTCTCTTCGGTGCGGTGAGCAAGGACGGGGCATATTACTGACCTGTGACAGCGACAGCACACTCAATCAAGGGCAAAGAGCAGGAGGAAAAAGAAAAAAGGGTCTGCATAAATTTCCATCGCATTTGATTTGTGACTTTGTGTGGCTGCGGACAGGCGAGCAACTTATCATCCGTGAAGAATGAATTTTAGCACCTGTCGATGCTTTTAGTGTGTTTGCATAAGTTCTACGATTTAAGACAACTACTTTAATACAACCACCAAGTCACTACAGACAGAATTGTGCGGTAAAGCCAGAAGATCAAGGAAGGAATTCAAATTTGATATCCAGTGGGATTTTTACCGTGAAAATGCGACTCCTTTAACACCCCCACCCTCTCTTCACATTGTCATCTCCTCTGAAGTCAAACAAATCTCTTTCAAAATCCTCCCAAACATTGGACTCAACGTCTCTGGCACTGTTGCCATGGAGGCCACTTCAATATCAAGTTCCCCTCCTCCTTGTGAACAACACATTTCATTATGGCCCCCCAAACCAGATTAAAGCTGTTTTGCCCTGGAACAACCAAAGGCCTAAACCAGCTGTCATAGTTTATTAGATGGTAGCGCTGCTATAAAAGAGCTGGGATCCTCTAATATCACACTGTTGTTTTATTGCATGTTTCATTGTAAGTATGGACATGTGGTATTTCATGGGTGTAAACACTTTTTTCTTTTTGTAGTTCAGAAAAAAACTTTCATACTAATATTTCTTTCACTTAAGTAGAACAACAGCAGATTTATAAGCTGCACTCACATTCTGAAGCTATTCCAAAAAGCACGAGGCATTTCAAGCCCTCTATATCGTGACTTTCCACCAGCATGTCCTCCTCTCGCTGCCTCGTCTCGTCTGCGCTTCAGTTAACACTGACAAAACATAAAGCTTGCAGAAACAAAAGCTTAACTGTCTAACATTGCCAAAATGAGCTCCCACACACTAAACAATGTCTTAGTCTGTGTGTGCGCTGCACACTGTTGAATAGCCAAATAAGCTATGCGCAGGGCTGGCATTCCAGTAGGCGGGCAAAGTACAATCTACTATAGTGGGCGGCTCTAATGGAATTCAAATATTTCGCACCTCACAGATTAAAGCAGGAGCTGATAATTCCAGTTTAGAGGGAGACGTTTAGATTAAGCCTCTTCTCGTTCGCTCTGTCTCCGTCTCCCTTTGCCTCTTTGCGTTTTGCTGTGTGCTGCTGGAGCCTGAGGAAAAACACATCTGCCACTGACGGAACTCATGCTAGGTGTGAAATTCACAGTGGAAGAGTTTTTAAATGTGCAAAAAACCAATAAAACAAACAACAACAACAACAACAAAAAACAATGAATCATCATTCTCTATTGTCTGCTTTGGTTTTGCTGAATCGATATGGGGCACATACTCCCAACTGCCATAGAGGTTCTCATCTAATTTATCACAGTCTGCAGAGAATTCCTAATCAATAAGTCTATCAAGCCTCTTATGCTTCAAGGTCAAAGGTGTCTGCAATATAGCACATTTCCCACCCCTCATCACACATTTGTCGTCACCGTTAGTGTAATAGTGTTCTTAAACCTGGAGAAGGTGAAGTTCACAGGACCCGGTGAAGGTAATCTGCATTCAGCAGCATCTCTGGCTGCCTGTGCAGATGGTTTTCAAATGTTTTCGTACTTGTGAGTGAGACACTAAATCCGACAAATGAACCGGGGGTCATTTAAATTTTATTCAGATTTAATGGCTTGTGAGCCGTGGAATTGTCTTCTGAATGTTTTTGATGAATATTCCAAGTCAGTACATGCATTAATTCTTTCAGTCATAATTTTTCTGCAGCTCTGAATGAGGAGGGGGGGGAAATGTATATCTTGTTGTTCTCCAGTAGACCCGCTGAGTAGTATCACCTGCTGAATTAATTTGCAAAGCAGATGGATTTTTGGGGTGAAAAATAGACCTGTGCGAAGAGACGTGGAGGCACAAAATAAATGCACTTGCAAAGACCCTCAGTCTCCTTTATCTGACAGCAGGGGGAGCTAGTAGGCCATTAACTGAGTTGGGCAAGTTGGTTTCTTGTGAACTGAGAGCAGGAGCTGGGGTTTTTCTCCTCAGATGTGGTGTATGGGCTCTTCAGCTACACAAACACAGCTCCTCTTTTCTGCTGCTAAGTGCGCATATTGCACAGAAAATAGTTAAAGAAAAGAAAAAAAAATCAATTCCACCACATTCTTTTTCTTCTTTCTTTTGCTTTGACAGATAAAACGTGAGCTTGAGTGACTTATCTTCACCACCCCTGCCTCTTTGTACACACACTAAAAATGTTGTGTCACACTTTGAAAATATTGCCTGCTTTGTATCGCGCGAGGAATAACCCACAAGATACGCCGCTATTCTGCCTTTGCTGTCGTGAAAATGGGAACTCAGTAGCTGAACAATAAAGCTAAACAGTTCATTTTGGAGTGATTTACAAAAATAAGCCACTGTCTGGAAGTATGAAAAACATTCTTCGCCGGCAAAGATAAACACTGCAGTGACATTGCACAGTCTATTGTTATGCCTCTCTTTCTGGAGGGTGGTGCAGTAGCTCTCATTACACATTACACAAAGTGCTCCGGTACTAACGCACCTCTTATGACAAGGAGCTCACATTTGGTTTGATTCTCCTCTCTTTTTCCGTCTTCCTCTCTCTCTCTTTCTGAGTGTGTCGCTGTGCTCTCCAGATCTCCCACCAAAGAGCTGCGTTCATGAAACAGTGCAGTCTGTCTCTGGATATACTCCATTGTTCCTCGCACATTTAAGTGTCTGAGTCTATCGTTCCTTTCTTCCCCTCAAAGATTTTCCTTGAGAACTTGACTGACTATAAATTAGGCAGCTAATGTGTTTTTAATGTTTAGGGCAATCTCACCCTTTTTAAAAAAATATTCTAAGGAGTCTTTAGGGAGTTTTTCAAGTGAGTGAGATTTGGTCTGCGCCGTCTCTTCTAATGTTAATTGGTCCCTGTGAAGGTCTGTTATTAAATAAACACTGGATAGATTCAAATTATATTAAAAAAAAAAAAACAGCTAATGCACTGCACATTTTCTTATCTATTATCACAGAACAATGGTGGCAAAAAAAAGTTGAAATTGTAATTCTTTAAACTGTCATATGAGACATGATTCTAATGAAAGGAACTGGTGACCAAAAACAGTAGCTCAGAGAGGTGTTTCGGGCTTTAAATAAAACATTTTTCAGAGAATTTCCATCCCAACACACTGCTTTTTGAACTCCACCATCTTCAGTTTATAACACAGGGTTTCTATTATCATTTTTAAATCTAAAACTCCCATTTGCCAGTACCACAGGAGTTATTTTTTCCTTAGCAGGGTATGTATTGTTATCTTCCATGCGTTTTGGTTGTGATGTTCAAAAATCACATTGTGTGAGTGCACTCTGGGCTTTGACCATCTGGTTCTTAAGTACTACCGTGCTCCTTAGTGGCTTTGGTTTCCATAGCTGAACTATCCCCGAACAGCTATTGACAACCAAGAATGGCAGCTTTATGAGGCAGGAAGTTTGTTCCTTTCTTCTCATTGGCTGTAAAGAGAAAAGAATAGATATCATTATGAGATGTGCTTCATTAAAAAGGGTGCTAATGCTCTTTAACGCCAAGACCAGGCTGCCTCTGCAGACATCAGTGCTCTATAGTGATTGCCACTGCAGCCTCAGCATCACTTCACATTAAATCTGCCTGTGCTCTGTCTTCTTTGAGCTAGGAAAAGGAGGAAAAAAGAAGAAGCCAGTCAGCGGATTAATGAAGGCAGAAGGACCTATTCGCTTTTCCTTCCCTTAGTGAGAGGAAATGAAAGGCACTTTATCGTCTGAAGAATAGAGACTAAACACGAGACGACCCTTGTGGAGAGAATGGAGAAAGCAAAAGGGGACGAATTACTTTATCCCAGAAACCCTGTGACTCATGATTTCTCCTTGCTGCACTTTCTTTCTGCTACACTTTTGTGAGACGTTGAATACCGTGCAAATAGTTTTTGAGCTAAATGTAAAGAATGCCTTCAGAAACAAAGGTTATGATTTGGTTTTATTCATCAAGTAACTTAAAACAGAGCATGCAGCAAACAGAGAATATCTAAACAAATCGATATTTGGTGCATCCACCCATCTCCTTGAAACAGTAAATCTCCCACATGTGCCCGCACACAATTTTTCAAGGGGCTTGGCAGCCGTATATCTCCAAGGATCTCGGAGAATGACTCAATTTCTTCTCTCTCTTCATGCAATCCAAGACTGACTCCTTGAAGCTGAGATCAGGAGTCTGTGGGGGCCATACCACCTGTTCGAGGAGTTCTTGTTCTCGTTGTTCAAAATAATGCTTTATGACTCTGTCTATATGTTTGGGGTCTGTGCCTTACTGCAGCATGAGTTTGGGACAAGAATATAAAAATCTACAGCAGCTAAAACTTTTGCTTCTTGCTGTATATTTGTCACGTAGAACCATTATGCCGTTAGCCTGGCTTTTAGTGGCGAGATCTGTGTGACAAAACCCCGTTTCCCCCATAAATACTTCTAATGAGCATAACAGCATGTGTCACTATATAAATTGCATACATAGAGCTTCTCAGCATTTCCATTTGGATAGACTCATAAATGCTAATATGCTCTGAATTTTAAGTCAAACTCAGGCTCAAATCAAGCTTTTAACTGAGGCAACGATATGAGATATGAGTCTCAATCTGGCAATCAATCAATTTATACACATTGCAGCCAAAATGAAATAAATGCTTTTTTTTTAAGATGCCAATTCAAGCATCAACAGAGCACAGGGAAAAATACTCATGACTCATGATTTTTCTAGCACAACTTGGCGTGGATAAACAGCAATAGAAGAGCTCACTCAGTGACAGCTACTAAATCCTTCTAGACACCATTGTCTGTCTTATTCACCATAACCGTGGTCTCAGGATTGCCTATCAGGAACACTGCTGTTTTTCGTTACAAGATGAGGATTTTTGGAGTATTTCACTGGACATTTATGTTTCTGGGTTTCACTTATTATATCTACTAAAATAATAAAAAAAGACATGGTGTATTAAATCTATGGAAAAATAAAGACAGTATATTTTGTATAAGAGGGTTTGATGATTTGCTTGAAGCAGATGCAGTGATCTTTGTGAATGCGCTTGTGTATGACGGCAGACATAAACCCCCTGAATCCCATGGCCACAGAACAGAGGGGATGTAGCCCGTGCACACCATTTGCACTGACATGCAGCCCCCCGCTGGGTGATGCTGAGGTACCAGTGTTCAGCCAGTAGTCCGGTGCATATTAATGCTGACAACAGTGCTTAAACAAGGCTAGAAAATGAATGCTTGGCAACACGAGGCAAGGAGCACTAAGACATAATAATCAAGTGTCATTGTAACAAATGCCTATTTCTCAAAAGCGGGTGGTGAAACTAATTTTATTCAAATGAACTTGCCATCACCAGATTGGGAGCTCATCTCCATACAGTGGGTCATTCCAGCTTCATATGGTTTCCCTACTGTGAAATTCTCACACTGTCTTTATTACAAGCAAATGAGGTGTAAACTTCAAAGGCACTGCATAAAAAAAGCTATACTGCGCTAAACTCATTGCGGATCTGTTTGGGGCTTTTAATGCTCATTTTGTTACTCATTTTGTTACAGTAACTAAGCTGCTTGTTATTGGTTTTGATCATTCTGCTAATAGCATCTCCAGAGAGTTGATAAAGATCTTCCACCAGTACTCTGTGGATGAAGTAGAAACTCGGGCCATCCAGGTTAACGTTGCAGTAACGAGCTTTTCCATCCTTTGAAGCGTATACTGTAATCTGCCAGCCAGAACTCTCGGGCAAGCTTTCTCGTAAGCTTTCTCGTAATTTCTTTAAGTAGTCTTTAGGAATAGTACTCCAGGCTTCTTGAAGGACATTCAAAGCCCTTCTTTGGATGATTGCTGCCTTTTGTTGTGTTCTCTATCAGAATGATCGCACACCACTTTAATAATGTTGAAGATTGGGCTCTAGGGAGGCCAGTCCATGACTGATTGTGGTCCATTGTGTGTTTATCTAATCAGATAGGATTTTACTGCATTGGAATTGTGTTTTGGATCATTGTCATGCTGATAAATTAATCAGTTGCCAATCACATGCTTTTCAGATGGTGTTGGATGGTGGATAAAAATCTGACAGTTCTTTTCTGTGTTTACATCTGTCAGTTTAGACAATATTTTCAACACCACTGGCTGAAATACAGCCACAGAGGCTCCAATCTGTTTTACAGATGGCTGTAGACAACTGTCTCCTGACCTCCACAATACATATTGAACCAACAAATTCAAATTTGGATTTATCAATCTATAAAACCTGTTGCCACTGATTTTCAGCACAGTTCATACATAAGTTGTGTAAATGTGTACACCAGAGTGTAGTCTATTGGTTTACACATCTGCACTGTAAAACCTATTATTGTGCTTAATCAAAAATAAAAAGTAGACCGAACTCAGTTTTGGCTTAAAGTTGTTAGAGTTGGCTTAAATTAGAAAAACTAAGTAAGCTGGAAATTTTTCTTTTCAGTGGTGGAATGCAACTAAGTACATCTCTGTGCATATAAGCATACCTAAAACTATTAATTAGTTAATTAATTAATTCATTAGTTAAAATTGTTAAATTAGTTAATTTTCGATATGCTTCTTGTTTTTGTTTTTAGACCAGAACAAGAACTAGACTGAGAGACTGCATCTTAGGTCATACAAATGCCTTCATAATTTTAAATAAACCATATGAAGTGGTCATTTTAGGACAAAGGAAGGACAAAATGATACATTTTGAAAATGCCATGTCACTGCAGATCAGTTGGCATGTTCATGGCTGGCACTAGTTTTTTCTAGAATATGTTGAGCAAACCTGGGTGCAGCTGGAGAAGCTTCAGCTTAAGTGGTTATTGTTGGCAATGCTGTGATTCTACGTGATACACTAATTTGGTGAGTAAATGTTTACTTTTATCCAAACTGTTTTTGTGCCTTCTCTCAGTTTAGCACCAGGTTTATGAACTTTAAATTATCCATCCATCCATCCATCCATCTTCTTCCGGGGCAGCAGTCTAAGCAGAGAAGCCCAGACTTCCCTTTCCAAGGCCACCTCCTCCAGCTTATCCGGGGGAACGCCCTGCAAGATGAGAGATATAATCTCTCCAGCGTGTCCTGGATCTGTCCCGGGGCCTCGTCCCGGTGGGACATGCCCAGAACACCTCACTCAGGAGGCACCCAGGAGGCATCCTTGTCAGATGCCCGAACCACCTCAACTGGCTCCTTTCGATGTGGAGGAGCAGCGGCTCTACTCTTAGCCCCTCCTGAATGGCTGAACTCCTCACCCTACCTCGCGATCTCAATCTTTCGGTCACTACCCACAGCTCATGACCATAGGTGAGGGTAGGGATGTAGATCAACCGGTAAATTGAGAGCTTCGCTTTTACACTCAGCTCTCTCTTCACCACGACGGACCAATACAGTGTCCACATCACTGCAGCCGCAGCACCAATCTGTCTGTTGATCTCCCGCTCCAGTCTCCCATCACTTGTGAACAAGACCCCGAGATGCTTGAACTCCTTTCACTTGTGGCAGGAACTCGTCCGTGTCCCAGAGTGGGCACTCTCCACATTACATCAAACTCTTACAAGTCTAGAAAAGGAGCTGTTGGACAGAAAGACATCAACTAAGGGGTGCATGTAAGTTTTTTGGTTTTCCAATATATTAGTTATCGTCAGTGTAATTTATATTAATCATGCTGAACTTTAATCATACTTTAGACCAACTTCTTTTACTTCTTGTTTCATTTGTGAAACCTAGCACACCCAGCAGCATTCTGAGAGAGGCTGGGGACATTAACTCAGAATGGAGAATATTGAGGCTGCTGCAAGGAGCTGCGGCTGCAAGATGATTGGTGCCTGTCGTGATGGTAATCACCATGAAGCTGAAGAGAGGTCCTGTCAGGCTTTTGGCCAGCAGTTCATAGCTGAGTGTGGAGTGGTGGGAATGAGAATCACCACCTCCAAATCCTTGGCCATGATCCTCAGACAGAAAAGAGTGCAGTGCAGTGCAGTGCCCACTCTGCATCAGGGATGAGTTGCTGCCCCACGTGGGTCTTGTTCACGAGTGAACAAGGAGGGGAATAAGAGATAGACAGATGGATTAGGGCGGCAGCTGCAGTGATGCGGCTGCTGTACCAGTCCGTCGTAGTGAAGAGTCATTCAAGAGGGGCTCAGAGTAGAGCTGCTACTCGTCCACATCGAAAGGAGCCAGTAGAGGTGGTTCGGACATCTGACTAAGATGCCTCCTGGGTGAAGTGTTGTGGGCATGTCCCAGGACACGCTGGAATTTGCCTGGAGTAGGTGGCTGGGGAGAGGGAGTTCTGGGGTTCTCTGCTTAGGCTGCTAGCCTCTGCGACCAAGCCGCAGGTTAGTGAAAGAAAATGGATGGATCGCATAATTGTTTATATCAAATTTTTACAGTATTTTTTGGTAATAGTCTAATAGTGCAGCTAGATTGTATAACTTGAGATCTGTTCTATAGCAAATGCAGAAAAAAATGTTTAAGAAAGAAAATAAGTTGGTGTTCTAAAGAATATGATTGTTTTCTTGCAGAGCACCAGGAGAGATGAGCCCTCTGTCACAGTTGGTGTGGTCAGTGAAGATGGTCATCTTCAGGGTTAAGGTCAAACTATTTCACTGAAAGTCCCTCAGGGGAGTGGACGCTGGCGCGTTTGGCTGCCGCTGCTCTCTCTGCATACTGTCTATACTTACTGCCTAGTATAGCTACAAAAGTTTGTTTTTATTCTCTGAACCTATACTGTCTGCCAGGTAAAGTGCTTCCCTGCCTTACCTGTTTGTCTGGCGTGCTTTGGACACATTTAATGTCAGCTGTTAGCATCAGCTGTTAGCACCTGCGCTGTCTTCGGATAGCAGGTTTCCGGACTGTATCACATCATGACTACTGCTAAGGTGCTGCTCTTCCGGGCTCTTCCCGCTGGGTTTGTTCTGCAGTCCACACTCCGGCCGGTCTCTTCCACGCTGAGGTACTCGCCATCAGAGCTACTCTTTCTGCGCTTCCAGCACCTCTCGACCTTTCCGCCGGCTTCACTGCTACACCCTGGCGTCGCCTG
>VUQG01021759.1:40837-55422 GCA_015106755.1 Etia nguti | reverse complement strand
GGGTGTGTGTTAAAAAAAAAAAAAAAAAAAAAAAAAGAGCGCCTGACAGTCTCGCTGCTCATGGTTTTTGTGTGTTTTAGCTAATTAATGTCTCAAGATTAATGTGTTGATGATTAAATGGTGTGAAAACATTACACATTCTGTATTTAAACAGCCACACTCTTTTGCCTCCTTCCAGCGCCAAGAGGCAGCGCGTTCATTAATGTCATTTATTGTAGTAGTGCGAGCCGCACGAATGTGGGGAAACAAACTGTTAAAATGGTGACAAGTCGCCGGACTTGGAACCAGACTGCGGGGTCGGGTTAGTCTGCAGTCTGGAGGCTTTCGTCAGGTTTTTTTCTGGTGAGGGGGAGAGGTATTCGGCTGGAGCCTGGCTCTTCCACTCATCTGCATCTTATTTGAATTTCCTGCTTGCATAATTCCTCAGTTAATGGGGAACTGCTCGGCACCGGCACAGCTGTTTTGCCTTTCCTGCCTGGCAAGAACGCCGCTCGCACAGTGAGGGGAGGAGGGAGGGACGGGAGAGGGGGCGGAAGGGGGGGGGCTGGGGTGGGGGGAATCTTCAAAAAGAAAAAATCTGCAAGTCATGTGGTGCAAAAATACAGTACAAACAACGTGTGATCCCCCGAGGACGGAGGAGGAGGAATGGAGTCAAACACCCACCCACTCCCTGCTTCAACCCCCCCTCACATGTACATACACACACACTTTGGTAGCACCACACCCCCTTCGCCACAGCCACACTGAGCATGTGCAGTGATGGTGATGAGCCTCTCCTCTTCCTCTCCCACCTCCCCCTCCCGTCCGCCTCCTCACCCAATCCTCAGCTCTGCCATGCTGGTCCTATAATTGGTTAGTAACAGGCTTGGGCAGCACCACCGCGTTGCACCAGTCGGACTTCAACCAGCCGCATTAGCGTGTTTATGCATTCGCAGCCCTATTAAAGGCTGTTTGTTCGCTCATTAGCAAACCTGAGCTGGAGCTTGAACCTTGCCACAGCCGCGTTAATCGCCGAAAGAACGGCTGGTGTCCTGGAATCTGTGGCGGTGACCTGTGGAACAGTTTGTCCTGAGCCCACGAGTATTTAGATCAAGCTCCCACTGTGAGGCCGATGTACAGTTTGTTTGTGTGTTTTTGGTGGCCTCCTGAGAGGTTTTAGCCAGAAGAAAAGGAAAATCACCAGCAGCATTTGGGTTACTCCACTAACACACAGATTTAGTCAGAAATCGGAGGAAAATGCAAAGATTTCTGTTTAAAGTCGAACCCAAAGAACCGCTCCCAACCACAAAAGCCTGATACTTGGATTCGACTTATGTGATGTTTTTTTAAAGATCGGGGTTCGTGTCTGCGTTAGACACACACAGGCTGTGTTAAATAGCTAACAAATTTCCTGCTGCACATTCTGCATTCGTGCATCCATCATGTTGACAGAGCGTTTTTTCTTCTTGTTTTTCATGTTTGCCGTTTCCCAAAAAGATACTTTTTCTGTTTCAGCCCAAGAAGCATCACCATAAAATTACAACGTGTTTCCATCCATCATCTTCCACTTATCCAGTCACACTAGCAGCAGGCTAAGCAGGGTATTCCAAACATCCTTTCTCCCTAGAAACACTTCCCAGCTCCTCCTGGGGAGGAGATCTCCAGGCATTCCCAGGCCAGATGAGATACATAATCTCACCAGTGGGCTCAGGGTCTACCCCAGGGTCTCTTCCCAGTTAGGCGTGCCCAGAAAACCTACAAAGGGAAGCACCCGGGAGGCTTCCTGTGTGGCGGGGACGCTTCTCCGAGCTTCCGCCAGATATCTGAACTCTTCATCTATCTTTGAGCCGAACCATCCTCCGGAGGAAACTCATTCAGCCGCTCGCATTAGTGACCTCTACCCTGCATGCCCACCGCCGACGGGGGCACGCAGGGCAGGCTGACCCCCATCATTGCAGAATAAATGCTTACATTAAATCTGCATTAACTCACACCATAAACAATCAGCCCAATCCTGAAACAGCACTGTGCAAAAGTCCTGAGTCACCCTTCATTTTTGATGTTTGCTGGAAAATTAGAAATGGGTGCTGTGATTTATTCAAACATCAGAAACAATAGAGACAAAAACAGAGTTTGTGCACTTCTAACTTTAAAGTGAATATTTGATGTGAGCAGCTCTCTGTCAGCTCTGTGAGGATCTTCAGGAATAGTTCTCCAGGCTTCCTGAAGCTCTTCTTTGGATGATTCTGCCTTTTGTTCTCTTCTCTGTCAGGATGCTGAGGTCCGGGCTCTGGAGAGGCCAATCCATGACTGATACACATGGCTGCAGACTCCTCCCCCTGACCCCTTTGTACATGCTGACCATGATTTGGTTCCATAACGCCATCAGACCTGTTCCTCTGATTTTCAGTCTTGTGTAATTTTCAGCCTTTTCTTCCTGTTTGCCTTCCTCAAAAATGGCGTCCTTTTCAGCCGTCCTTCCACTGAGACATCTCTGATCAGGCTTCAGCTCCAGGTGCATCTCTAAGGTCTTTGCTGGATTTATTCCTGTTTTTCAGACTGTTCATCTGCTGTAGATAGTTTTTGAGGCCTGACACTAATTCTTTTATCCTCAGCTTCTCCAGTTCCATCAATTTATGCCAAGTCTTCAGCTAACAGCTCTTTGGGAATCACCTTGTTGTTGCAAAAATGCTCCTGTGTTATCAAACTGTGTTATCTTTAGTATTTTTCTGAGATTCATCTAAGGAAACAGGAACATGTGACAGGCTGCTAGTAACAAAGTCCTCCTTTGCTGCGCTGGCAAATATTTTCCTTGCCAGATGTGACTAAAAAGTCATGGCCAGGCTTGTCATGTGATGTAGCCAGTGTTGGGTGGGCCAGATGTGTCCCCACTGTCACTACACACCTGACATCTGGCTGTGAAAGGTGGACTTGTGGCTGTGACGTGACATCCAGAGTCAACCAGAGTCCACACCGTCAATCTTGGCCAGATGTGGGCCACATTTCAATCATTTACTCGGTTTTTGGGGATGAACTTGTTAAAGCGACATTTTGATTAACACGTCAGAGTATGCCGAGTACCGTTGCACTCGTTTTAAAGCGAGTAGTGCAGGTTTTAGTGAATCACTTGTTTGAAAATGGAAATAATCTGGGGGTGTAGAGTTAAAAGGAGTGCGCTTACTTATTTATCCCCCCTGTTGCTGCTCATCTGCGCTGCAGGCTATTATCCACGAGCTGCAGAGCACACCAAATACCAAACCAAACCACAGCTCTGTGGAAAGCAGACATCAGGTTTTCACAAGGAAGATCATATGGAATGTGAAAGATGATATGTCAGGTTCTGATGAATTTTCATCATTCTTCCTGGTGGAGCGCGGGCCGCTGGGAAGTGACCAAACAAGATCACACTACAGTAGGACAACGAGTCTGTGTTGCCCGTTAGACAAATCGCTCTGCTGTCAGTTCAAATCAACTAATAAACAAAACAAATCTTGTTTCAATAAAGGAAACTGCTGAAAATCTCACGGAGAGGGCACCAAAAGATCCTCAGCGAGTGATTGTGAGAGTAACAGTTAAATGCAACGAGATATCAGTGAAATCCTCCAACAAGGCTTTAAGGCTTAGACTCCAGCAGTCATAAACTGTAATAAATGATGGCTGAGCTGTCGGGAGGAACATCTTCAGACATCAGATGACCACTTCTGGCTTCACGAGGATACCGACTAGCACGCATGACCTCTCTACTCAGAAATCACACACAAAAGAATGCTTTTTCTAACTGCAGCCACATTTTTCCCCCCATAATAAAAAGACGATTTGCCGATAGCCGTCTGTACATTTATGGGAATGCTGCAAAGAGGAAATGCTAACAGCTAATTCAGCATGCCGAATTGGTCGATTTGGCAGTTTGCCCAAAGATAAACAAATACAGGCTTTAAAAGTCAGCTCAGTTTACACTGGAGTGATATACAGGCCGGGCTCTAAAGCTGACATTTGAAGCTGCTGTTATTACACATTACACCTCGTTCCTTTTTCAGCCGTTATTCTGAAGACGTGAATGAAAAGCTCGAGCGGACGCGACGCTGACGGGTCGGCTCAACTTTTTATTGTCGCTGCACAATTAAAGCAGGATTCCTGCAGCCGTCCGCAGACTTTAATACCGCACGTTGTGTGCACGTGCTGGTAAGCCTTTTGCACACTTGCACAGACATAATATAATCAATGAAACCTTATTAGATGTTTTTACTGTGTGTGTGTGTGTGTGTGTGTGTGTGTGTGTGTGTGTGTGTGTGTTTCCAGATCAGTCACAGCTGTTGTGTCTGTTTTTATTACTTTCTCAGCAGGTGGGGAAGCCTCTTTTTTTCCTATTCGGTCTTTATTCAGCTCGTCGCCTCTTTGTCCCGTCCTGTTATTAGCTCGGTCGAGCACCGGTCATCCTGACATATTGAGTCCTCAGCAACACGAGATTTCTGCTTTCCCCTCACCAATAACTCGAGGGGGATTTTACCGCCGTCCAGATCAGTAATGAAATCTGCGGCGTCTTTGTTATTCAGCTCCACTCGTTGTTTTTGGTTTAAAGGCAGAAAGAGCAGATTGAACCGTGAGGCGCTCCATCTATCACAGCGTTTGTTAATAATGCAGTACCATCCAAAAAAACAGTGATCTGTACCTCCCTAATTAAAATCAGGCTTGCAGATGTTTTCCCGCCCCTAAAGTCCCCTGTTTGTTTTTAAGATTTGACTTAAAATGCAAGACTTTACTGGCTTCACTTTATAGTTGGCTGAATATCTGTGGAGGTTTTCTACATATATTTGGCCTCCAGATGTGCTCAGTTTTTGCAGATGTTTTCCCTGCCCCCCCCAAAAATGTCCCTTTTTGGGTTTCCTGTACGTTTTTAATGCCACTTAAAATGCACAAATTTGACATTTTTCCTACTTTGTAGTGATGCAAACACGGGCGCCGTCCCCCCGTACTGATACCGTCAGGTTCCTTGTAACTTTTGAATGTGGTATAACATGATATTAACATTAGTGCAGCGTGTTTACTTTACGACAGCAGCGACACACATGGCTGAAAGCTGCTGGCTCGGCTGTGGAGGAGTCGGCTCCAAAAGCGTGAGCGCCTTCGGTACAGATGGTTCTCCCGTTTATAAGAAGGAAAGTTCCCACACTATCACGACAGCTTGTTCATGACTGCTTCAAGCACTTTAAATGAAGGCAGCTAGCTGGAAACCTGCAAAACTAATGTTTAGAGGGAAAACCGTTCACCCACACATCAACTTCAGACATCTGTCCTCCAAACTGTGGACTGCAGCCACAATAATGAGGACAAAAATGATGTTTTTTTCCACTGGTGGGCAGAAATGAGCCGATAAAAGTGCAAGTAAAAAAATAAAAAAAAAAACTAATGGGACTCATTCTGCTCAAACTCCATTTTTCATCCTTGGACTGGAGAAGCTTTGCACGAGTCAAAGGTCTTCATTTTAAAGTGAGCCTTGGTCAGTCTCAGAAGAGCCAGTTTAGCTCCTCCCCCTTTAAGAAAACATCTCTCTGATTGGTCGATGCCTAAAAACACAACATTTAAACAATAGTCATTCAAGTGGGTGGGGTTTTTTGACTGAGATGACCATATTAGGGATATCCCCTCTCGATGACATCATACTGATCCACAAGGAGAAAAAAAACCTGAGACTGAGTGTTTAGAACAATCTGAAGTCTGAGCTGCTGGCTAACAGATATCAGGACTATTTTAAATATACCATGCGGTGCCTTGCGAGCAGAGACGTGCGACACTTGTCAACACCATGTTAGCACGTTAGCTCCTAGCTACAGTTTTTGCAGGTTGTGCCCCTTCTAAATTTTTTTTTAACCTGGCGTGGTGAGCTGCAGCTGCCGCAGCTGTGTTAAGTATGCGATTGTGGCAGATGGCCGCCCCTCCCCGAGCCTGGTTCTGTCAGAGGTTTCTTCCTGTTAAAAAGCAGTTTTTCCTTCCTACTGTTGCCAAGTTCTTCTTCATAGGCAGTTGTCTGATTGTTGGGGTTTTTTCTGTATTATTGGAGGGTCTTTATCTTACAATATAAAATGGTGTAAGGGGACTATTGTTGTGATTTGGTGCTACATAAATTAAACTGAACTGAATTGCAATCATCTTGCATTTTAATGATTTATCAGTACAGAAGCTCGGAGACTCACAGATTATACAGAAGGAGATGAAAACATGAAACTTCTCCTCCTACATCCTCGCTATATATAAGAAAAAGCAGAACAGGTCCTGTTTACCATTAAAAAGCTGCTTCTGTTAACCACAACATCAAACCTGCACTTGTTCCTCTGGTCTGTCATCTTACCCACCGAGGCTGTTTTGGTGCGAGTTACAGATTTAGAGACACGGGCTGCTCTCTTTTGAATATAATGGAACTAAATGGCACTCACCTTGATGGTGAGGTGCTCGAAGCACCAAAAGCGTGTTGAAACATTTGAAAACCTCAGCAGCAATCTCTCTCTCCAGAAATCATGATGTTGCTACCCAAAATAAATCCACAAACTTGTTGTGAGCAGTTTCATGTAGGAACCATTTTCTTTACAGAACCAGAGCCTCCGACCGACGCGTCTGATAGGCCGATATAATCTTTCTAAAAACTAACAGAACAGAAGTTCTTTAAATGCTTGTGATTTCGAGAAGACTGTATGACTGCTATAGTGTCTGTTTTCATGTATAACATCAATTTAAATCAGAGAAGGTTGTCCTGCATTTGCAAACAGCTCTGCCAAGAGGAAACTGCTGACCTCTGACCTCCTCTCATGTTGCTTCCTTGCTGCTTCTTCTCCTGTTGCAAACCTCTGAGTCTCTGCAATGTGACATTAAAAAAAGGAAAATCAGCCGAGGTCCCAGATGACACAGCCGACTGACCCGACTTATCTTTATCATCCTCCCCTGTAGGATGAAGTGAAGTCTAATAATAGCACTGTGAAAACTTGGCCTATAGCCATACGTTCGGCCTGGTTTCGATGTCGCGCTGCACACAACGCTGCACAAGCCTCACAATAACCTCACTTCCTGCCTCCTATGCTTTAATATTTCTTTGTTTATTACAGCGTGTGTGTAATGTGTGTGTGTGTGTGTGTGTGACAGCTTTAATATGGCTGCACAGACGCTAACCGGAGCTAATACAGAACAATGTCCTGAGCTACAGGATAATTATCACACAATGATGTTAAAAATCAGGCAACACTCAAGACGGTGCTGTCGGTAAGGATCACAGTGATGGCACACACACACACACACACACACACAGTTTAACAGCATGAGTGCGCTCTGATAGGCTGGAGAGCAGCAGGGAGTGAGAATGGAAAAGCAGCCAATGAGGGCCGAGAATAGGTGGTCAGCCTACAGCAGAAAGCCAATGGAAAGGCATCTGGGGCTCCCAGGAGGCGGGGCGTTCGAGCTCTGCCCTCCTTGTTTTGTGTTTTTGGCTCAAAGTGGGAGCCACATTCCTGCCGTTCCCCCTGCTCCATTCCTGGGCTGGTGGCAGGGTTCAATAGGTGAAGCAGGGAACTGTGGGAAACTCGGGAGGAGGAGCGGAGCGGGGGAAGCGGCGTTAGCACGAACATGCATGTCTGCAAACCTCAGGAGGAGGCAGCCGAGCAGAAATCAATGCAGTGAAGGAACAGACGACTAGAATCAACCTTGGCAAAACTATTAAAGGATGATGAGAAAGCGTTTCAGCTCTGCGAGGTCCAGAGGAAATACTCAGATTACAATCACAGGCTGCTCCACAGGCCTGAGGTTTACTGATTAATGCAGCTGAAACATCCCGACTTTATAAAAATCAAAGAAATCCGACAAAATCTGACTTTTCCTCATGTCCAAACTTTCATTATTCAGCTTTTTAATCGGCCATTAAACGAATGTAGCCCTGCAAAAGTAACAAAAACCCTCACCACCGGGGGCAGCGTTTATCCAGAGCGTGATCTGAGACACCGTTTTCAGAACTTTATTTATTTTTAGCTCTACCTGTATGTCCTGAACAGGCTTTGCCTTTTCCCAGCCCACCCAACGACTTGGTTACATAAAGGTCACCAACTGCTCAACAACAGGTTGCCAAAGACAACTGTTATTCCTTCAGCGGTTGGCGAGCGGTTGCCAGATGTAGCAGAAGGCTGTGGTTGCTCATGGTTTGAAAATGTTGACTTGTTGCAAAGACTAACTGTTCAGCGAGTCGCAGTTAATCCGTGACAAGTGTGAACGTGTGTAATTCCGGTTTTTGTATAACTTTTCCCAGCTTAACTACAAGTAGTTAGCAAATGTTTGCAGACTAGTCACCATCTTACATCCAAATTCTGGATGACCAGCTAGCAACCAAAGCAATCACAACGAGGTTTTTTTGGTGCAGCACTCTCTTTATGACCAGCTTCCCCTAGCAACACCCAGCAACCACTCACAAATCACATGAGGAATACGCATTTTTCCCCTAGCGACAGGAGGTTACTGACCGGTCTGTGGGTCTGTGTGACCAAGGTCCTAACGTCCACCCTTTTTAAGATTTTTCACCAGCCTTAAAAACTCAAAGGAACATTTTTTAAAAACAGACCCTGAAACACCAAATGTTTGAGACTTTGTTTGAAGTCTGCTAGTTTCCCCCTCCAGCCCTAACCTGATGCTCACTGTGTGATTTTTGTCTGTGAAAAATGTTCTCTAAAGTCTCAGCAATCAAAAAACACTTCTTACCATCACTCACTTTCACACAGCCCAAAAGCTGTTCAGGTTAACTCTGACTCTAATAAATGAATGGGATTTGTACGATAATAATCTTTCATAATGCATTTCATGTAGGTTCACTGGATGGAAACAAAGAAAATCAGCAGTATTTCTCATTCACAGCGGAAAGAATTTGTTCTCTAAGAAATATGAAAGGTATTCAGCTCGTATCATTAAAGGAAAAACCTGAGAGGAACGAGAACATTCAGTCCCTGAATGCGGCTAAACGCTGCGTATATAACCATCGGACACCTTGCCGAGCCTTAGCTCCAGTACAGAGAGGTCAAAGGGTAAAGTCAGCATTATTAAATGATCTTGGAAGAGTGAGAGAAATGGAAGGAAAATTGGAAACGGCAGAGCCGAGGAGAGGAAGGATTTTATTTTTACTTCAGGATGGTGGAAAGGAGGAGGAGGAAACTGGAGACGGGTGGATGATTGAGGAGGAACAAGACGAGGACGCGAGGTACTTCTCGAACAGATGAGTTTTCAACCTCCGACACTCAGAGGAAAGTGACTGCGCTCTGGAGTGGGAAGGTCATTTCGGTTTGGAGGAGACAGGTGGTGGAGCGGCGAGCGCTGATGAAAGAAAAGTCAGGTTTAACAGGCCTCGGTCAGACCTTCACTGCCACTTCATCTTTATTTTCTGCACTAATTCAACACCCAGTTTCCAGTCTGATGGCAGGCTGTGAAAGGCTAAGCGACTGGTTTTACTTGAACCCTTCCGACCGATAGTTTGAGCTTATCGCACATATTTTGGGCAGATGAACACATACCGGCCCGTATGTACCGGGAGGATGCAGCATGAGGCAGCCACTGCCGCTCGTTTCATTTTTACACATGAAACTTGTGCCGATCACTGCACGTGTCGGGGGTAACACTTTAAATGAGCACAACTTACCATTTTTCTGCAGTTAAATTATCGTTTTATCCACAAAGTGTCAGAAAAGGTTAAAGATTTCCAATTCTAGGGGACTGAGAGGAAATAAGTTTGGCTCCAAAAAGGACTCAAATTATTAACTGATTATAAAAATTGCTGTTCTTTCGGCCCGTCGACTAGTTCACTTAATATTTTAGCGCTTATTATTTTTACTGATTAGTGTTCAAATAATTTTCTTGGTTAAATGAAATCAGAACATAATGAAAATCCCACCAACAGTTTCCTTCAGTTTGATTTAAATTTTTTTTGTCCAAATTACAATTAGAAAGAAAAGCATCTCTTTTACATCCAAACACATTTTCTTCTTGTTTTTCCTGCAAAGACCCTACAATAATACAGAGAAACCCCCAACAATCAGATGACCTCCTATGAGCAAGAACATGGTGACAGTGGGAAGGAAAAACTCCCTTTTAACAGGAAGCAGCAAGGTGCGGCCATCTGCCGTGACCGGTTGGGGATGAGGGGACAAAAAAAACAAAAAACCTGAGATTGAGAAACCAGGAAATGTGTTTAGCTTCAAAACATCCACTTTTACGGCGGTCCAGCAGTTGACCCTGGTTTGGTTCATTGGGTTTATTGTTGGTGTTAGTTGATTTCAGTTGTTATAATTCGGAGGCTAAAGGTAATACAATGAAAACACAACCCTTTTTTCTACAGTCTGAATGAACCCGGCAAAGACTAAACCTGAGGACACTCCCTATTAAATCTTTATTTACAATTATGCATCAAACAAATGGCGCCCAATAGCAGAAGTTTTACCCCTCAAGTCTTCAGCTTTCGACCAAAAACAATATTTAAGGTAAAAACAAACCAGTTTGGGATTCTTATCCAGAGTCCAGAGGGAAAATCTCCAAAGCCCCATCAAATATTTACAACCTTATATTTACGTGAGCCAGAGAATAACAGCCTTAAAACAACGAGCCAGCAAACAATAAGATTACTAAGCCCAGACTCTAAATAAATCCTGGAGCGCAGCTCAGAAAGCAGAAGAAGCACTGCCTCCATTTTAAAATCACACCAGCCTCCTCGGTGAATTATAACAGACTCATCCGGGAACCTCCGGGGTGGAAGAGGTTAACCGAAGGTGTACTCGGTAATTTGGGTTTCGATGCAAATGAGAGACTTGCGCTGAGCAGGAAGTGATGTTCCTACCAGCCAAACTGGCTCGGTTTGATTACATCTGGTATATTTCTCTGCTCCGCTGGTGATTCTGGCAGTTTGGCAAGAAACCAGCCACTCAGGGGCCTGCACGCCGTTTGGAAAAAAAAAACGATTTAAATGAAATTAATTTGGCTAGTAAAAGAGCAAGGAGTGGCTGATGGATTTGGAAAACCATCTGCTGCTGTGACCAGCGAAGAAAGACAGAAGTTCATTTCCTGTCGTGGTGATGAGTCAGGCGGAGAAATGGCAGGATGGTGCAAGCCCTGCACTGCCGCCCGAGCCTATAAATAGTCCCTGTGGTTTACGCCTTGTCTGCACGTCACCAAATCGTGGAATTTTCGACCACATTAAAAGCTGAAGTAGGAAACTAAGAACCAGAGTTTGACTTGCTCTTTGCCCAAGTTTATACCTCCCTGTGTGTCTGTATACAGTCTGACAACAGCACACATGCCACTGGGAGGCTGGGAACAAAGGACAGTAAAGGTACAAAATGCCACTTTTGTTTGTGTTGGACGGGCTTTCTGTCCAAGTTTACATTTGGCTTCCTCTCCCATCTTCCCTGTGAGTTTTCCACTGTATATACACCGTCTAATGAAGCAGAATCGAGAAAAAGCAGCCTCTGAGGCAGAAACGCTTTCAAACATGCCCCATTAGACTAAATTCAACAGTTCTTCAGACGCCGTTTGATGAATCTCAAGAAGACGGCACGCAAACCGCTAAAAATGTCTTTTTAAGCAATTACATTTGGGATGTTTGTCTTTAGACCCGTGCCGCCTGACAAAAGACGAGCCACCCCTGCTCGCTCTTATTTTGAAGCCCCTTCGCTTCCTTTGACTGGCAGAAGTGACAGAGAGCTGCCGTGGAGTAAAACCTGAGCGCTTTAATGGCTCTTTACTCAGAAACACACACTCGGAGCGTGCGCGGGCTCAGTGTGAGATATTAATGTGAATGTTAGGTAGCAAACAGCGGGAGCTCGGCTCTCTGCACAAACCCAGAGACTGTCTGTTCGGATTTCTGTAACAGCCGCTCTGCAGACGGAGAAAGAGGTCACTATGACAAATACCTGCAGTACACTGACCTGCATACAGCGCGACTCTGCAGGGTGGCAACCAGGAAAAAAAAGGCTCTGTCCTGCTGGTTTCAAACACGGCAAAGCAAAAAGACTTGGCTACAGTTTCAAAAAAGAAAAATGACTTTACAGATTTTACAGTTTAGGACGGACGAATGAATTCACAAGTAGACTTTTTGATGTCAGGAGGAGGAAGGATACCTGAGCTTCTGTGGGTTACTTTGGTAACCTCTAATCACCCACCGGGTCAAGGGTCAGGCTATCAGGACAGCGTCGGAGCCTGGCACCGCATTTACAGAGTCCTCCATTTTTAAGCTTGGAACATGAAAATCTTCCCCTCGCCAAAAACAAACCCACCGATCCTCAGCCCGCCTCAGAGGGTAACGTCAGAGTTTCCTCTCTTTGGCCTCGGTCACGCAGAGTCGACCAGTAAAACAACAAAAACACAAAGATTAAGTAATTAGCAAAGACTTGAATGTAGAAAGAGTTCACACAGTTCTAATATGGATCTTTGAGCCATTCCACAGAAGTCCAGATCCTGGAATATTGAGGGTCATCAGATGAGCAGACCTCAATGCTCTGACCAGCGTCTGAACGGGATTAAGAAAAACAGTCAATAAAATCTTTAAATGAATCCTGAAGTTGACAGGATGTGTTTACGTTTTCTCGTGTCAGATAAAGTCGAGCAGCTGATGCCGACGAAGAGACGACGACTGTGGTGAACTCAAAGTTACAATAATCCTGACCTTTCATAATAAGAGCATGTCTTTAAAAGTCATAAGAAGGATTGTTTTTAGTTTTTACTGCTTATCAAAGATAAAAGACCCGTCACCAATCACAGCCAATGACAGTCCTTCAGCTGGTCGGCACTGGTGTGGTCGTCTGTGGTCAGTTTGTCTTTTATTTTAATAAAGAAAATTAATATTTAAGCAGTTCTTTAAGTGTTTAAGGCAGATTATTAAACATTAGGTGACACCGGTCACAAAGCGGTGCATGCTTGGCCTTGTTGTGGTTGCTCTGGAAGCTGAAAGTCCAACACACTGGAAATGGAAAACAGCTGCCTTCAGAGTAAAACGTTTCAGTTGTAAGAAGAAACTTTTATTTTGAAGGTGAATGTTTCTGGTTTGTCCTTTTTAAAATCATGTTAGGAATTAAAAGTGTGCACAGTAAGTAAATGTGCATACATGTCCTCCTTCACCACATCCACCTCCTCTGAGGTCTTCCTCTTTTCCTCCTGCCTAGCAGCTCCGTATGTCCACTCTCCCTCCTCTCCACATGTCCAAACCATCTCAGCCTCGCCTCTCTAACCATGACCCAAAAACTGAGGGATGACCTAAGATTGCTTTTTGGAACTAAAGGAGCATTTAGCCCCAGAAATGACGCCAAAAGGCAGAAACAAGCCGGCAGTTTAAAGCACTTCTGCGGTGGCTTCACCTTTGAGGCTCAGCAGCTACATAGAGTCTGAAAAGGCCCAAGTACAAGAATCAGAACCCGTTTTCTGACACGATTCAGTCAATTGAAGCTCAGCTAAAGCTTCATTTACAAAGGTTCAGTACCGCATTCGCATCTGGAGCTCCGGCACAAAAGAATCCCTCACGCTTTAAGGAGCAGCCCTGGTACCATTCACAAGCCTCGCTCACAAACGGCAATTTAAGCCAAGAAAAATGAAAATATGAGTATTATGGCACTGAACCCGCTGAAGGCCACAGTCATCTGGTGTAAGCAGCTTCAGTCATTTGAGAGTTCAGCACTTTGCTCAAGGGAAGTCGAGGAATGAAAACCTGCAGTTAATAGTGATCTGAATTGGTTCTAATTTCAGACTCATTTCAGCTCAACATCTCGGTCCCTGAAAGGAAACTCTGGCCTCATTCGCTCTCTCACACACACACACACACTACATTCTTCAGTTGTATGTTTCCACACGTACGGGGCATACCAGGACCTGTTTGCTTTACTTCCTCAAGGTTTTCAGCGCGCACGTTCTCCGCCTGTTTCTGTAGATTTTTCCTCTCAGCGCGGGCGCCCGATCGCGGTGCGGTCGCACTTAATCCATTTCTGTTGACGGACGGATCTTATCAGGGATCCTGCAGCTCAGGTGTACTCTGATCGATCGCGGCATCGTTTTTCGACTTTGAATCCCCTGATATTATTTTCATCTTTGCAACAACTTTCCTTCCAAAAATGTAGACGGGACAGTTTGCTGAGTGGAGGAACGTCTTCATCGCCCGCGTCTGAAATGGATTCTTTCATGTGAGACGAACAAGCCTCCGTCGGGGAGTATCACATTGAGCGCGTTTCGGTGCGATGGCGGCCTCGGCAGCGGGGTTTGTTGAGAGTTAAGTGTGAGTAATGTCTATTCTGAAGACTCTCCTGATGCTGGGGTACATCAGAGGGCAAAAGTAAAGTAGCTCTACCAATCAGGTTTTAAAAGACAGTGCAGGCTGGATAGATGCATCACGAGCTCTTAAGAGTCTGCAGTCGGGGCACATCATCGTGTAGCAATCATTGCTTTTTCCCTACTGCTTCTACTGAGAGTCGTTTTCAGGACCGCTGGCTGCTTAAACACAGGGACAATTTCAAAAAATATTTGTTGGAAAAAAGAAAAAAAAAACTATCCAAAGAAAAAGATTTTCACTCCAAGAACATGAAAAAAAAAAAAAAAAAAAAAACTCCCTAAAAAAA
>VUQG01021758.1:0-10958 GCA_015106755.1 Etia nguti | reverse complement strand
TGGATAACCCCCCCCCCCCCCCCACCCTTAAAAAAAAGGAAGAAGAAAAAAGGAGACATTTGCATATCACAGACAAAGACAGCAGTTAACGCCAGTGACGGGCAAGAAGGCCTAATGGCTTGGCGACAGCACATGCCAAGCCTGAATATGACTGTCTGATGTTGGCTTCATATCAGTGACAAAACAAGGTCTAGGAGATAGTCCTGAACACCGGCACAAAAACCCTGCTCGCGCTCACAGAGACTATATTCAAATACACGTCAGATTCCCTCGTCTTCCTAATGGATCGCCTGGATTGAGCAGCAGCGAGCGGATGGAGATGGAGATGGGTTGGTGGGGGCACCTTGAGGGATAGCATGGTTCCAGCCTTCAATTACATCCCCCTCCTCCACCCCCTTGCTCCACCCCTGCCCCCCAGCTCCTCTGATGCTGCCAAACCCTTGGAGGAGCAGAAGAAGGAGGAGGAGAAGGAGAAGAGGGGCTCTGAGGCTTTGGACTCAGCCAGTGATGGGGAGAATGAAACACATCTGCGCCACCGAACGACCCAAGCCATTTCCATGGTGAATTAACGGCCGTATAATGCAACTGATAATATCAATCTGGAGGATAAGACATTGAAAAGGGAACAGGGGATGGGGGGGCGGGGGAACATGTTAAAACCCCGGGCTGTTTCAACTAGGGTTTTCATCAGCAAGGCAGGGTATTAAATCACGCAGGAGATACAGCTCTAAGTTTTCCCGAAGACTGTTTACACTTGAGCAGACAAGATACATTGCTCGACATTGTTTATGATGAACCGGGGTGACTGTGGCCATTAAAATCAGTCAAGTGTCCAGATGTAGCTGTAACTATAGAGCGGGAAGAAGGCATCAGCTGCTCGATTGGATTGCCCTTGGCCTCGGGGTTACACAGCAAAGCCAGCAAATGCTGAACCACGCTGGGTTGGCTCCTTAAAGACCCTGTCTACTTTGTGCGATTCAGTAAGAGAGAGAGAGAGAGAGGGGAGAGTCAGTTGTATACGCAGCGAGGGTCTTGTGGGGGAAACCCTGGCAGACTGGTGTTACTCTGACAGGCCTGGCCAAAAGAGCAGCACTTCACTTTCCACACCACACCATCTGCTCCGAGTGGAGGGGATACAATGGGATCCTCAGACAGAGCGAGTGAGAGGGAGAGGCAGAAGGAAAAGAGAGCTCTTTTGCAATAAGGCAAGGTGGGATTTATTTGAAGCCACGCACTTACACTTAGATTAATTTGTTTTTGCTTTTTCAATTAGTATATGGGTCGCTTCATCCCCCCCCTCTACGTCCTTATCGCCGAAATTAAAATTTGTTCTAAGACAAAGATGTTAAGGTCTCACCTCTCCGGTTATATCACCGTACCACCTCCACTGAGCCACCAATTAAGAAGCTTCATATTTCCTAATGAGACATTTCTATTTCCAATTCACTCACAGCTTGCAAATGTAATTGTGATTGGACTTAGGGGTGGTGTGCAAGGCTATTATTTTGTCATGATGGTGCACTCACACCAGCTGGCCCACTGTTCGCCTGCCACATCTGACAAGACATCATCATTCTCACAACACTTCCCCAAAGCCCAAAGTCATGAGAGGAAAATAGCTGCTCTACTTCCTAATTCCAGGTGTAAGGACAAGAAAATTTGGAGTCGGACTGTGAACAAATGAGGAAATTGATAGCAGCCATCTGCTCCACAATACTGCCGAGACCTGGTGAACTTGAACACACCTCGCAAAATGTCTGACAAGCTGTCCCTGACTTCAGAGGCTTAGGAAAAAAAAAACACTAATGGAAGCTGCTATAAAAACAGATGCAAATTCAAACAAACAAATTCATACATGTCACGCTAATTAAAATAAAGAATGCGCAAAACTATATCTCGTAAATGGCCAACTTTGTTTCGAAACCTGTGGAATGAAAAATAAAATATGAAAAAATAAAAACAAGCGCATGTCAAATACATTTGGACATGTTCTTTCTATTCTTTCCATTTAAGAGTACGTCTGTTAATGCCCTGAATTTATAAATGCTACAATGAAAGCCACAGCATCTGGCATATGTGGTTTGATTGTTCTCTACTTTCTCTCAGTCTCTGTATGTCTCTCTCTTTTCATCCCTCCATCGGGAGCCCGTAGAAGCAAAGGATTATGGATCTCTGGAAAGCGTTCACCCTTGGGTCAGAAGACAAGACAAGGCGAGGTAATGAAAGATAAACAGCTCGCTGCAAACACCTGTTAACGTCCGCTTCAAAGAAAAGACAGAAAGGAGGGAGGAGGGGGGTGGGGTGGGGTGGGGGGGGGTTGCAGGGAGGGAAAACAAAAAAAGAAGTATTTGGCTGCCAAGCAACAGCCGAAGGGCCCCCCGGGCTGTTGACAGATCTTTATGAAATGAAAAAAAGAGAGAAGAAACGACAATGATTGTGGGCTTTTTACAACAGCGATGGATGATAAGAGGAACACAAGAGAAAACACAAGCAATCATAAATATACATCTTTCCCGAATCCTCGGGCAAACCTTTTGTGACACGCACACACAAAAAGACACACACAAACGCATGCATGCACGCACACAGACACACAAAAGGCTCGGCACTCAGGTGGGCACAAACAAGGGAACCAAAGTGTTAAGTGTACATATTCACTCGCTAATAATATCCACAACAGGTACAGAGCGGTAGGATTAATTAGTTAAGCACATAATGAATGTTAATGATACGAAGACAAAAAAAAAAGCTAGTGTGATGCCAGTCAAACTTTTATGAGGGTTAAGGGGTGTTGAATACTTAGGGACTAAGGAGGTACACAGGAAACGGAGAAGGCACTGAATGGTTAAGCTATTAGTCCCGTGTCCCCAGGGGATTCAATTTGAGCCTCCCATAGGGGATAGCCTCTTTATCCACAGGGCATGATTGGGGCACACAGGGGTTAAACTATAAGGCAGGCTATATAACACTATTGTGTGCCAAGTTCCAGGAAGCTATTCCCCTCCTTGTTCTTCCAGGCCATTTTTATAAAGAGAATTGGGGTGGTTAATGTCGCGGGGGCCTAATCTTTGCGAGTAAGCGATATGTGACAAGAAGGCTTTTAAAGCACTTAGGTTTGAAGATGGAAGAAAAAGCTGTAGGGTGCTGTGAGAAGGAAGAGGTATGAGTGTAAAAATAAATACAACAATGCAGTACAATGGAGAGGAGAACAGCAGTGGGAGGAAAAGTGATTCATCAACAATTTCTCAGTTTCTTAGGCTAGTTTCAAACATACTCAAAAAGATTTGATTTTTAACTCTTTGTGGCTCAGATGCAGTGTTTCGAACCTGTATCTATGGGGAATTACCACCAGAAATCAGATTTTTTTCTCCCCTGGCTTCCAGAGGCATGAGCTAGTCTGTTGCCTCTGTAAGTTGGGACCACACAATGTTAAAACATTTATTTATTTGGCCTTTCAAGCATCGAACACAGCTGAGACCGATAACATGCGCACACTCACACGCACACCACCCTGATTTCTTAAAGGATACATTGCTGCCTGAGTAGGGTGAGATGTCAGCCATGTCCTGAAGATCACTGCACTCAGACTTGATGAGGGACAGGGAGAGCCCCTCGGCTGTGCTGCCAGGGTGTGCTGGTGAACAAGAGCGATGGTGGTGCCCCAGGTGATGAACTGACGACATCTTTGTCCGCAAGCCAGTGCTTTCCCTGGACAGGTCCATGGAGTCTGGTGAAGAACGGTCCTTGCCTGTGTAACTACCTGGGGGTGCGCCAAGAGGACTCTGGAAAGGGTAGCCCATGAGAGGCAGTGGAAAGGGATGTCTAAAGGATGGGGGGCTGAAGCCCATGGAGGCAGATAGTGAGGAGGGGTGAAGGGCGGGGTGGTGGTTTCCACCGTGGGCACCCACAGCTGAGGCCTGGTGGTGGTGCTCACTGGGTGTTTTCCTCACTACTAAGGGCAGTGCCTCAGTTTGGTCATTGGTTGCGCCGGGAATCCCGGGCATGCTGGTAAAGGAGTCGAGCGGATTGGGAATGATGACATCGCCAAAGCACTGCAGCCTCTGGTTGGCGGTGTGAAAGTTGGGGTTGTCTCCATTGACTGCAGTAGGAAATCTTTCAGGAGGTATGGAAAGTGGAGGAAAGGCCTGCTGAGGTGTAGGGCGTGGAGGCTTTGCAAACACCTTAACCACTGTGTCCACCACCTGGGTCATGGCAGAATTGAGTTCCTGCTTCAGCGTTTCTGCCAGCTGTTTGCCTTCAGCATGCATCGAGGAACCCGGACCTCCGTGTCCTTTGTTCCTGCTAAGCCCTTCTCTTCTTGGCTTCTCTCCGTCAGCCAGCAGAGCTTGTTCCTGAAGCAATGCCCTCGCCCTGTCTATGAAATGGCCTGGATCCAGGTCCGACATCTCATTGTCAGAGCGCAAGTCATCTCCACCCCGATCGTCACCTCCGTTATCAGACCTGGCTGGGCTGTCCTCTGACATGTTTCCTATGTCATTGTGGAGGTCGTTGTGTTCTGAGTCATCAGTTGAGTCATATATCTGAAAGAACTTCTCCTGCAGCTGCCGTAGTTGCTTCTGCATGTCCTCCAGCTGTAGTTTGAGCTGCCGTCGCTCTTCCTGCTTCTGTTCCTTTCTCTGGCACACCAGCTGGGTGAAGCTCTGCTGTTGCTGCTGTGGCAAACGCTGTTTACGCTTGTTTTCTCGGCTACTGCTGCACACCTCGCCTCCCCGTGGGCTGCTGGGGGCCTGCTGTTGAGACTGAGGAGGTGGGCAGTCCAGCTCCATGTCCCGTTCTCCATCCATATCATGGTCACGCTCATGACGGGCAGCAGCAGGTACTACCACGCTGGGGGAATGGCTCATGCCACGGATAATGTTCTCTACGCGAGCTCTCTTGGCACGCAGGTGTTCATCATTGAGACGTTCTATGTCAAAGGTGGCCAGGCCAGGAGGACGGCCAAATGGTGACAAACACTCTTGTGGGGTGCTGTCCTGGGAGGAGTTACTGCAGGCATCCTCTTGGGGAGCATCAGAACTTGCATTAGAGAGCCCTGATCCAGGGAAGCCAGAGTCCCCTCTATCACCCCTGTCCCCTCTTTCTCCCCTCTCGGGCCCTCCTCCATTTTTGGCGATGTTATTCTTGAGAAGCTGAGAGATAATGGTGGTGCCAGGGAAGGGCATCAATGTGTCCTCGTATGAGTTGGCCCTCTTCAGTAGCTTTCGGAGTACATTGGACTTGGACTCACTGTCACTAGCTGACACAACGCCAGGCCCACCATGTGGCTGCACAACGGAGCACTCCATGGAGTCGGTGTCTGATCCGTGGTGAGAGTGGGAGCTCAAAGAGTTCATGGCACTAAAAATGGCTGCTTTGGCGCGGGCAATGTTATCAGTGGTGGCTGCGGTGACTGCTGCTGTGGAGGAGGATGTGCTGCCCACGGTCCGCTTAACACCAATGTCCACACGTCTTCGCTTGGTCTGTCTGTTCAGGAGGGAGTCGCTGTCATGGTCCGGCATCACGGGCTGCTGCTATTGGGCCATATCCCACACACCCAGTCCTCTAGGATCAAAGCCTCTGAGTACCTGGAGGGGGGGAAAAAATCACAGCTGCATGACTCACCAAAGTGAAAAATATTTTCAGAATCTAACTCCCTCACTTTGGCCTGTCCTTAAGCAAGAACCAAAGCTGTACCAAAAAAAAGAAAGAAAAAAGCTTAAATATTTTTCATATACTGAAAAAGTCAGAATCCGTTAACCTCTAGAGAATTGGAGTAGCCAATACGATGGGTCTAAAATAAAGATATTTCTCTCAAGGCAGCAGAGAGTACCTTGTCTTATGTTTCTGCAAGTGATGAACGTTGAACGTTCATGATTACATTTAGGTAGTAAGGACACAGGGCTAAAGGGAGACGGGGTCAGAATTAGGCCTTGGCTCGACATTCCAGGGCAAAGTCCTACATTTTATCCTGTCCCATGTTACATGCTGTGCGACACTGAACCAATTCCCACGGAACACAAAGCTGCATAAAATTATGATAATTACTTAAGTACTTGTCCTCATTTCCATGATTGTGCAGTGAGAGCCAACGTAGGAGCTCACAAAATCAAATAAAAAGAAACAGGGTTAAGATCATCAAAACACACAAAACAAAAAAAGCATGCAGGAGGCGGCAGTACACATTCTACGTATCACTGCACACACTTTACTGAAGCCTAAAACGCTCTCGGTCAATTTAAAAAGAAATTTCAAAATATTTAAAACCACGTTTAGTCTTTGCGCAATTGTAAAAGTCCTGCATTCACATTAATCAATATGGCCATCATATCGTACTCAATGGGAAAAGTGACACAAAAAAGAAACACAAAATAGGCCTATTGATTCTGATGCCAGCGTGAGCTCACTTCTGTGTTTTTTGTTTGTCTTTTCATCTGGCAAGGGCAGTTAATTCTGCTCAAATGAATAGGTCACGCGGGTCAACTCTGGCAAGGAGCAACTTAAAGCACTCTTACAAAAAACCCTAATGCCCTTCTGAAAGCAAAACGTTTTGTCAGTACAGGGCTGCATCAATAATGCTATGTAAGCAGCGGTGGCAGTGCCTCAGTCAGAGCCATATCAGATGCAGCCTATCTCAAATGTTATTATCGGAAACAATTTAATGTTTATGTAAAAATATATATATATATTTTGAGGTGAGTAATTTGTGAAATGTTTCAGTGTTTTCTTAGGATAAAAGTCTAGGTGGGTATTTTTTTATTTTTAAACAACACGGTTTTTGTCAGGACTCCCAATGGCTCAGTCAGAAAATGATAAAATCTAATGAATTTAAGGTAACTTAAATTTTTATAGTGAGCAAACATAAAAAATATTGATTTGGCTCTCATGGAAATGCAACTGCAGTCATGTCACATGGCGGATTCAGATCTATGTTTATAATTGAACATTCAAAGGCATTCATTTCGAAGGCTCTCTTTGAAGTGCAAGGGAAAGCAAACAGCAGGAGAAATTTCTCTCTTTTGATTCAGGAATACTTTTTCCTCAGCTCCGACTAAGAGAAATGTATCATCTTTACATTGTCAGTGCATGTGAAAAGACTTTTTAAAAGACTTCTGTCTTGCCACTGAGGCTCACACTGCACACACACACACAACATTGCTGTTGGCTTTGTTGTAAACTGTGCAGTGTGTTGCACATGTTGCACATGGTATTTGACGTAATTTAGGGAGGAAAAATGACATTTTGTAGCAGATAAAACTGCGAAAGTACAGACTTACTGGATGCACATTGGGTTAAACTGTGACACCAGTATTCTAAAATAAAACATTTGACAAATGCCTTTGGCTCAGGTCGTGATAGCCATATCCAGGCATACAGACAAAACCTGATACATCCACACGAGTAAAAAAAAAAATAGAAAAAAAGAAGAAGAAACGCACTTCACTGCCTCAGGAAACTTGCTTGAAATAGTCACCATCACCTGTCTTTGCCGAACACGCACCTGTCCCCTATTGCCCATGCGCATTCTCACACTCTCTCGTTCTCTCTCGTAAAGAAAAAACCTTGCAACAATTTTAAGCATCTGTCATACTCACATACAGAAATTCACTCAAACTTTAAGGATACACCTTAATTAAAAACTCATAAACAATACACGCATAAACGGATCATTTAAACCTCTCAATGTGTTAAAAAAAAAAAAAAAAAAAAAAAAAAAAAAAAAAAAAAAAAAAAAATTTTAAAAAAAAAAAAAAAAAAAAAAAAAAAAAAAAAAAAAACGGAAAATGCAAAAAGTTTTTTTAAAGGAGCAAAGTTAAAGTTTTAAACTCAATTAAAAATAATTTTTTAAGGTTTAAACTAAAAGTTCGGCAACATTTCTTCAAGTGAGACCGAAAGCTGTTGGCTTGGATGTCTGTTTAGTTGCCAGCGAACAGACTTGGATATCAAAAGAGTTGCGCACACAATCGAAACACTGCGCTTTATCACATCTGTCCTACAGAGCTACCGCACAAGATAGAAACCACATTTACCAGCCGGGAGGGCTGACTACCTCGGTAGTTTACTGTGCAAGACTTTTTGTTTGACTTACCAATTAAAAAATACCGTAATGAGTCGAAATAAGACTTAGCCAATGGGACAAAGACAATATGAGGTCATAGCAGATTCACAGTTTTCAATAAGCGCGGAGGAGAGCCAAACACATGAAGCCTAAAAAAATAAAAACCAAAAACCAAAAAAACAACCAAAAACAGCCCGTGTTAGAAATCACAATTCCTTTCGCACAAAAACTCGCTTCCCAAACTTACTTTTTTAAAGTTGGAAATCAACTTGATCGCTGTGCTTTGATGAGGAAGGCTGGGCTACCGCTCGCAAATCATCCTCGAGACAAATACGGGCTGCTCGCGCAACTCTCGCCACAGATCAAGATGAGGGTACGAAACAGAGCAAATAATGTCGTATCGAAATGATTAGCAGTTGATTACCATAATAAATTTCCCCGTTAACGATGTTTGATTTGTTTATTTTTTCCGCCCACCGTGCGCAGGCGAGGCAGAACGAGAACAAGAGAGGGAGGTATCCGAGGACAAGGTTACTTACCCTTTTGATGAAGAGGGGGACAACCTGAACTCCTGCGGGGGGGAAAAATGAGAATACGCACAGGGTACCGAGGATTGCTGTATGCTGGAATATAACAGTTTCTCAGAGAATGAAGAGGTGGAATAAAGTCGGCGACGCGAGCGAAAGGAACAAAATAGGGGGGGAAATATAGAAGATGAAAAGAGCTCTTGAGCGTCGGTCTCTCCCTCTATCCTGTGCTGTGTGAAAGAGTGAGAGACATAGAGAGTATGCTAGAGAGAGAGAGAGAGAGAGAGCGAGACCGCGTGTATGTGTGTCTCCGAGGCGCACTGGATGCAGAGGACTGGATGCTGGAGCGCTCCTCCGCCACTAAGATCCACTTTAAGACGCGGCTGAAGGAAACAGGAAGACGTGCGCGTCATGAGCGGCGTGATGTAACTGTCGCAACCTACCAATAAGAAGCGTCCGTCGGGTCCGGAGAACAACTCGCTGAACTTGACCAGAGAATGGGACTTGAGCATGCTACCAAAGAGAGAGAGAGGAGGAGAGAGAGAGAAAAAAGGAAATAGCAGTCTTACAAATGTTTCTTCACAAATCACCGACGACGCGAGTAAGAATCACTTTGACATCACACTTCTTAAGGAACGGGGAAAATCACAACACACAGACACAGGCAAACACACGGCAATTTATTTTCATGGTTATTCTTTAAAAAAGAAAGTTTCTGTAATAAACGGTTTAAGTGCTGCGTAGTCCCAGGAAATGTGGAATAAAGTGTCAGTAGCTTCAGCCAAGAATTGGGATAAGAATGCTTTTGAAATAATAAATGTTTAGTATATGAATCAAATAAATTGATTCATTTTGAAACAGATTAAAAAATAAAAAATATATTAAAGCTATTGCTAACAGTAAATTTTGTACCGTTTTTACGCAAATGTCTCCAGACAGCTTTCAGCCTTCGTTTTATTTGTTTGCAATAAATTTCAAATTAAAGGTCTCTTTTGGAATCCAGTTTTTTTTTTTTAAGGCTTGTGTTTTTTCAAGTTTCGATCATGCTCGATTAGGCATTCTTTCAAACCCAGCCATCTTTAATGATCATAATATAATAATATTAACTTTGTAATTTGATCCTTGTATGTCAAATGAAACGATGCAGGGCGTATTTTTTTAGATCAGTCATGGGTATATACCGCATATACTTTTTTTTTTCTTTTTCTTTTTCCGGCAAAAACGCTGCCACACGTTTAGACCGTGGATTCTCGTGGGGAACAAACAAGTTGTGGGTCACTTGAGAATTGGGGGATAAAAATGGCATGTAGAGATATTTTACGCACGCGGGTTTCTCATTGGTTGCACCCAAGTCTGATTAATGGACGAGCAAAGCAGCACATCACGCTTACAGCTCTGCTTTTGAATTCAGGTTATCCAGAGAAGCCACTGTCTGAAGAAAACTAAACATCACTTTTGTAAAAAGCTCAATTAAGAGCCGAATATCGCCACGAAGCTTCGGTCAGCGTGCTGTCACTAAAATATCCCCCGTGCAAAACCTAAAGATGAATTCTAACCTGATTGTAAAACGAAGAAGAATAAAGAAAAATAATTCACCTGTATGTTTGCAAACCAAATGATTTTCAACATATTATTAGTTTTTCCACCCACCTGTAACACAACCCCGCGCACAGTGACACCTGATCCTTTCCACGAGGCTTCTGATTTATGAAATGATGACGGCTGCTCGCTCTCAGTCCTCCTGCTTTCTTATAAACTGGATGCTTAAAATTACACAGCCGCTTTTGCGCGCGGCTAAACAAATGTTTTAACCTTCGACATTTACAACAAGTGATATTCACAATTTTTCTTAATATTACGAACATTTTACTGGGGCTGGATTTAATGTTTAGGATGGAGAGAATGATTTTATTCGATTGTTTTTGAGGGTACATGCCACATTCATCTATACTGCTGAGCTTACGTTCCTGGTAGGCAAATAATAGTTTTCAGAAGAAAATTATTATCATTATTATTATTATTATTATTATTATTATAGTAACAAAAACTTTGATTTTCATTTTTTCTTTCTTTGTCAAATTATATTTAACAAATGTGTTTAAAACGGTTTTTAAAAGTTCTTGCACAATTGCTCATGAAATCAGCTATTTTTATTCCAAGCTTCTCGTTTCGGATCCCTTTTGTTGCACGTTTGTTCTTTTTTCTTTTTCCTTCTTTCATTTTCCTTTTTTTTTTTTTTTTTTTCTTCTTTTTTTTTTTTTTTTTTTTTTTTTTTTTATACTACTGCACAAACAGGATCCTAAATCACTTAACGAGAAATCTTATTTTCCATATGCCCCTGTGTCAGGCGCCAAAAAGGAAAAGGCGAGTCTCTT
>VUQG01021756.1:51737-63762 GCA_015106755.1 Etia nguti | reverse complement strand
TTATATACAGATATATAATAATGTTACGGTTCATCTTGTCTTTAGCCTTTTTTTGTTTTTCTTCTTCTTTTTTTTTTTTTAACTTTGGTTCTGAACCTAACATTACTGCAAACATTTGCATGGATTAAGTTGAAGACTTTTTAATCCATCATAGGCTACATGAAAACGTTAGAATTGGAGATCATCTGCTCGTGTCTCTGTCAAATCGGTCTTTGCTGCAGCTCTGATGAACCTCAGACTACTAATCAGAAAGGAGGAAGTCTCTCGATGCAGTTCCCACAAAAGAGTGAGGGGAAAGAGTTGAAGATCCTCGTCCAGCCTGAGACCCAACACCGAGCCCGCTATCTGACTGAAGGCAGCAGAGGATCAGTGAAGGACCGCACTCAGCAGGGCTTCCCTACTGTAAAGGTAATCGTAAAACCCCTCTGTAGTTAATGTTGAAATTCTACTGCTTTAGCATCCCTGTGTTTAACGTTAGCTTAGAGTGAAAGTATTTGCTGATATTGAATTTATTACTGGCAACATTTTCCAAAAGAGTTGGGGCACTCCTGGGCTCCCCTACAACTTTTTTTTTTTTTTTAACAATACTTTATTAAACTGAGAAGACAAGTTGCTGTCATTTTTAAAGCAAAATGGTCACCCAATTTTCATTTGAGCCTCCTAACAGATAGGCCTCTTGTGTTTACATACATAAAATGTTTTCACCAAGTGATGGGTCTGGACTTTGTTCACTGACAATGGTTTTCTGAAGTGTTCCACTTGTATTCAAGTGGATATCTACGTCCTTGGGAGGATGAAACAAAGTGTCAGAGTCTGTAATACTTCATGAGACTGTTAGTTCTCACTGCTGTTCACAAACGAGGAAGTATGATGAGGAAATCAGCTCCTTTAAACTGTCAATCAGTTAGCAGGAATCCAACTTTCACTTGAGTTCACGTGTGAAAACATGGACCTAAGCTCTAAGGAGCTGTACCTTGATGAAAAAGGAGGGAAATTTTATGTACTTGCTCAGACTGAAGCTATAACTGTAGTTAACCAACTTCAAAAGCAGACAAAAACCAGACATGAGCCAGAACAGGCACATTGTCTTGTGTTTGATCATTAATTTGCCCAGGTTCTGGAGATGGCCCCAAGGCAGCCAGAGCCCAGAAATGACACTTAAATCCAAATTGATAAAACAATCACCAAAGCCATAAAGAAAGAAAGCTGACCGATTTGCATCTGAAAGCAGAACCTAATAATAAATTAAGCCAACAATGTCCTTGAGCAAGACACTGACACCATCACCTGGTCAGGTACCTGAAGATGCACAAGTTCAGCTGAATGCACAGAACTGATTGGGCATTATATGATGGAATAGTGTAAACTGGGAGCTCATTATTAGCACAGAAGTTTCAGAAATAAGCAGTTCATACTTACTAACACTCCATAGTTTTGTATGAAAATGTTATGACACAGCAGATCTACCGTGAGCTTCATTTGATTCCTCATCTGTTTTTGCCTTGCACAGCTGGAGGGAGTGAACGAGCCAGTGGTTTTGCAGGTGTTCGTTGGCACCGATGCCGGCCGCGTGAAGCCTCATGGGTTTTACCAAGCCTGCAGGGTTACTGGTCGCAACACCACAGCCTGCAAGGAGGTTGATATTGAAGGCACAACTGTTATCGAAGTGTCCCTGGATCCAAGCTCCAACATGACCCTAGCGTACGTACTTTTCTTAAAACTGAAAATGTGTAGTTTTAGTGATAGTTGTTAGTCGAATTAAGAACATATCCTTATAATTGACAAAATCCTCTTGAGAGCAAGTAAACCCAAGTTAACACTGCGCCTCACTAAAGGGTGGACTGTGTTGGGATCCTGAAGCTCCGCAACGCTGATGTAGAGGCTCGCATTGGGGTGGCCGGATCAAAGAAGAAGAGCACACGCGCTCGGCTCGTGTTTAGGGTCAACATCCCCCGTCCAGATGGTTCAGTGCTTACACTACAGACTCCCTCATCTCCAATCCTGTGTAGTAAGTCATTTTTCTCATACTTTCACTGTTTTACTGGAAATACTATGTTGTGAAGTTGGTATATTAGTTAAACCACTGAAAAAACTCCTGGAGAAAAGACTGGAGAAAATTAGAAAATTACGCAGCAAGCTTTAATTACAAGGTACTAATTACTATATTCATGTAGTTATGACAGGTTAAGTGTGCGAAAATGGGTAGCTGACCTGTAACATGCTTGTTAATGATGACTATAATACTGTAAACTGAACTTTTTTCAGCTCCTGTTTCTCCATTTTTAGAGTCAGAGGTCAGGAGACTATTGTCTTCTGATATCAACATTTGGAGAGGAAGTAGACAAAGATCCCATTAGACTGAGTTGTTTAATAATGACTACAGAATTGCCTACAGTACAAAGGTGTGGTTGGTTTCATAAACAGGAAAGACGCTTAGGGCCATAAGAAAATATCTGTGTCAGTGGATTTGGGAGAATTTGCTCTGAGAGTGGCAGGGGAGAAAGAGAGGGCAAGGACGAAACAATAGGTGTGTGAACTTCTATTGTTTACACGGAGCCAGCATACAACCCAGGGAAATATCTTTCCACAAAACAAGAAAAAAACAGTAATCCTGCTTGGCATCTTAGTGTGTGTGCATGTCTGTACGTGTGTCTGTGGGGGCGGATATTACTCATATTGTGGGGACTTAAATCTGTTTATACAGTCATATTATGGAGACTGTAACTTGTGACCTGACGAGGTAGTTATAAGATTGGGTTAGGTCCGAGAAAGTAATTTTTATGTTTAAGGTTGACATGGTTAATAATATCCTTTGAAGTCAGAAATGGGAGTGTGTTTGTGTGTGTGTACACACATGTGCGTGTTTGGATATGGGTGCGGTGTACATTACACAATGCCCAACAAAATCAATGTTGAAGGTAAAGTGTATGTTAAACATTTGCATTTACAGTTTTCTCAGTACTTGGTGATCAGTTTTTCTTTTTTGATGAAATATCTTTGAAATATTTAAATTTATTGAAAGTTTTAGTTTGAAAAGGCAAAACAAAGATGCTAATCTACTGCACTTTTATGTTTTCATGTTAGATTTTTCAATCACTGCTTCAGTCATTTCAGCATGAATTTCTTTGCTGTTACTGTTAGACTTCATTTTATTTCTGCGTGGGTTGCACGTATAAATAAAACTTTAAAAACGTAAATGCATGAGTGTATCTGCTGTGTTTACAGCCCAGCCAGCAGGAGTGCCTGAAATACTGAAGAAGTCACTGCACAGCTGTTCAGTGAGGGGTGGAGAGGAGGTCTTCATCATTGGAAAAAACTTTCTTAAAGACACCAAAGTCATATTTCACGAGAATGTCTCTGGTCAGTGGTGAACCTTTCGTGTTGGGCATGGTCATTATAGGTGAGGTCATTTTCCTGGTCGACGCATTACATCTTTTCTGTGTTTCAGATGAGAAGTCATGGAAGGCAGAGGCTGAAATTGACATGGAGCTTTTTCACCAGGTGTGTTTTTTATTTATTTTTGATCTTTTTTGTGCCAAACAATTATGGTAATGGACAATGAGCTGAGTAGATAGATGCAGTCATTTCAGACTGGTAAGTGGCTTTAGATGTAATCATCTTAAATGGCTGCTGTTCAAAGGTTTGAGTAGTCTCATCGTGTTCTGACCTAATTACACTCCATCTTAGAGGCTATTACTGAGTGTGTCTCAACAGTCCAGTTTGAACTTTTGCTCTTGTTAAATGAAATGACCAGAGCGATGAACTGCAGCTGCCAAATGAAAGTATTCACATTTTGCTAAGACCTTGACACTTTCTCATAAACCAGTTTTACAGTTATCTGAAGTTGTGGTGTGCATTGTTCGGAAAGGCTGAACAAACATGATTGAATGAACCAACTCGGCTATATATACTTTGATGATTTGAAAGATAATTTGGCATTACTTTGGTCGGTTAATGGTCTTCTGTGCAAGTTTTACCACCACCAGCTGCCGGTAGCTGGAAGTGCTACTGTCATTGATATTTAGTTGACGTGGCTGCATGGTCGTGGCTAACACATCCACCTCAGACACGAAAAGATCCCAGGTCAGATTCCAGGTCAAGGCTGGAATGAGACACAAGCTAGTGGACTCAAAGTGCCGGTCCCAAGCGTAGATAAATGAGAGGGCTGTATGTAGGATAAATATTAATAGTAAAATAATATCAATATCTGGTACCTGCAAATCCATCGTCCACAGCGAGAGTAAGAAATATGATATATTGCCCATTAATATTTGGTTTCACTGTGATGTCAAATGTGTCATAGAAATCTCAATAACAGAATGCATAATTGTTCATATTATCCTTGTTTGAAGTTGGGTAGTCTTATTGTTGTAGCCATCTTTGTTTGCTGATGATTTTTTTTTTTGTTTATCATCCCAAAGAATCACCTGATAGTGAAGGCTCCTCCCTACCAGAACCAAGCCATCACATCTAAAGTGTGTGTAGGAATCTACGTGGTGACGAATGCTGGGAGATCCCATGATGTTCAGCCATTTACTTACACCCCAGATCCAGGTTTGTTTGAATCAGTTTCACACTAATTCACATAAAGTTTGTCCTTTTTACAATCAGCTGATAGAAAGTTGACCATGAAAATGTAATCAGGACTCTGGTAACCTTCACATGTAGCCTTCAGATTACTGGGTCATTTCCCACACATGGCTGATTAGATTTACCGACTGGTACCAAAGCAGACCAACCTAGTTAGAAAATAAAGCTGTATTGTATTTAATGCCCCAGACACACAGGCCAAATTTTCATTCTCTAGGTGTTTGGCCTTGAGGAATACACATTCTTTTTCCTGGTGACCGATGGTTGCCAGGGGTTCACAAACCAGTCTGTCGGCCTTTGTGACTGGGCCTTAAAAACTTTTTTTTTTTTTTTTTTAAAATATATAATTGTGCTTTTATGAATTTTCTTGTGTACAACAGTCACAAGACCTACATCATTTCTTTGTTGAGTATATCAATATGTTGTCATTGGTAGTTTTAGCAGTCATTACCTTTTAAATTGTCTCTTTACTTGTTAATTTGATGTCCTTTTAGTCCTCTGGGTAAAACACTGAAAGGTGTGACCAAGTAACTAAACTAAAATGTAGTTGCTAGCAATTTAATTAGCGGTCCTTCACATCATATGTAGCTTTACTTAACTAACATTTTTGCTGAACTGAAATTTTGCATCGATTTTTGTCGTTTTGCTGACACTTGCAGCAACAATCGATGTTCCCGTGAAGAAAGAGTTGCCTTCTCCAGTGAAGACGTGTTCTTTTGATGAGCAAATTAAAGGTTATTTTTTATTTATTTCAATTTTTTTTAACAAAGCCACTTAGGTTTTTTATATATAGTAACGTGAATACATGGAAAAAGATGTAATGTAATCTTTGCTATTACTCGTACGGTGTAGATGGATCCCTGATGCCTTTGTTGTCTTTAGTGAAGAGAGAAGATGTCACTCCAATGGAGGTGACAAGCAACCTTCAGTCTTCAGGAGTATTTAAGGTGAAGCTTTTATCTTGTATGTTGCTTTCATAATTTGTTTTAAAGTCAAGTCTTTCAATTCATTCATGTTTCATTGTCCCTGAAATGAAGCACAAAGGTAGTATTCTTTGTGGAAATATGTTTTGAAAAAGAGAATAACAGTGATGCATAACTGAAAAGCAAAGTGAAGCACATCTTTTGTGTTCTGTTTTGTGGGTTGCCAGCAGACTGGTGATCTGTGCCCAGCCCAGCAGAATTCTGATATGACGGCAGGACATCTAAATAAAAACAGAGTGTTCTCCAGCAACCTGTCTCAGCCTGCAGGTGATCCTGACAAAGGCCAAGCTCCTGTTTTTACCAGCACTGAGCCCTTAAGCACCATCCAGAAGCAGGACATTGTTGCGGGCAGCTCGTTCTCTGTGCCTGCAGACTCTCTTCTTCAGCAAGGATCACAGCAGTTCCTTCTGGAGACCAGAGATGGCCTCAGGCAGGAGAGGCCAGGTGTCAGTTCTGGAGCTGTGGGAAGGTTGTGTGGGGAACCTGCATCTCAACCACAGCAGCTGCCACTCTTTCCTCCAGACGAAGTAGCCCAGCTGGAAGAAGCAGTGAGACAACTAAAAGCCAAAGGATACTGTAACTTACCACTTCAATCTGACAATCCTATAACCAAACAGCAGCAGCAACACATCCAGCATCAGCAGCAGATCCAAAAACAGCAAATTCAGCAGCAGCAACAGCAGCAGCAGGTCATGGAGAATCTGCAGCAGCAGCTGTTTCAGTCACAGATTCAGATGCACTGTGCCATGTTTCAGGATGCATCCCAGGCCAAGAATGGAGAGCTTCAGGTCTCATCACCAGGTGTGGTGACTAACCAGGGATCACTTTTCCAGCCAGACCAGCAACAACAGCAACAGCAACAACAACAGCAACAACAGCAGCAGCAGCAACAGCAAGCAGCTCTTTTTCAGCAGGCAAATGATCTTCTTTCTATCCAGACCAACTTCCTCCAGCAGACCCCCTCTCACTCTTCACCACCGATGTTTCACAATCCCAGCGCTCTGGCAGAAACGCAGGATCCACAGGGGGCGCTGTTTCAGAACACCATGACAGTGCTACAGTCTCCAGAGCAGCAAGCCTCATCCCCTGGACTCTTCCTCCCCCAGACCTCTCTGTCCAATCAGCTTTCAACCAATAGCTCCCAGCAACAGCAACAGCAGCAACAGCAGCAGCAGCTGGCCTTCCTTAGCGCTTTACAATCCTCTTCCCCTGAACCACAGTCAGTATTTCAGAACCAGATCTCCCCCATCCAGCAGAGAAGCCCCATGGAGCAGGAGCAACCATCTCAGCCTCAGCACCACACACAGCCAGCCCAGCAGGCCGCCCTGTTTCAGAGCATCTCCCCACATTCATCTACAAATTCACTTTCTCCAGGCCAGCAGCAGCAGCAACAGCAGGCTGGCTTGCTGTTTTGCAGCAACACCCTTTCCACACCAGACCAGGGCTCTAGCATCCTTTTCAGCAACCAAGGCCAGATAGTTTCTCAAGAGACCCCAAACCCCCCTCTGCCCTTTTCTCAAGCCAACATGGTGACAGTAACCCAGCAAGATCGCCCTGAACCCATGACCTTAGGGAACCCTGCTGAACCACAACAGCAAGCCATGTTTCAGGAGCAACAACCTATGCAGCTGGGGAACAGCAGCAACAGGCAGGAGCAGCCTGTGGGTCTCTTCATGCCTCAGGCCAGTATGGCCTCTCTGCAGGGGGGTCTGGCTGCTCAGGAGCTTGCACAATCAGCCGTGTTTGCCTCACAGAATGGTGTGGCAAACCTCCAGACAACTACGTCCTCCCCTGTTCAACAGCCAGGATCTCTGTTTCAAACAGCTGTCAGTGGGAGCGTCAATCAATCCAGCCAGCCTCAACAAGCTGGCCTTTTCCTTTTCGGTATCCAGAACGGTAAGGAATTTATTAGGCAAGTGCACGTTGTTAAAACTGTTGAAATGACACAAAATGAGAAGTGAGGAACAAGATGATCACTCAGCTGTCTGACAGCAGTTTAGGCTCACTGTTTTGATTCTAGGGTTCACAGCTTTGCTCTTTTTGTTCACTCTGGTTGCTCTCAGTAGAGTTGTTTCCAGATGCAGCAAGCAGCTGTTTATGGCAAGAAAAGATACAGGCAGTAATTAACTGGTAAACCTAAAGGATTTTTACATAGTCAAAAAGACGATTTTTTTTTTCTTTATGATTTACCAGAGCTAAAAAGGAGCTTCGTCGAGTGATCAGACTCACAACTCTGAGTACTGAGCATTGTTTTGTATCTGCTCAGTCTGTATCTCTATGTATCACTACTTGTTTCTGCTGCCCTCAAGTGGCAAAAATTAGTTACTTCAAATTTATCCTTTTTATTTTTATTAACATATTTGTATAGTTTTTTTTTAATCCCCATCCCTTAATTGTCCAATAAAATATAAAATACAATTTTAAGTAGGATTTATAGGTTGCAAATTGGCAAGAATTGAGTATAATCAAAACTGGATTATGAGGAATCATCATTCACAGTAAAGTAGTGTCTGTATCCACTTTTCAGTCAAATTTATGACCAAAGCATAAGTAATTAATAATCTGTTCACTGCTTACTTTGTTCAAGGGCCTGTGTTTTGTTATTTTCTTGACTATGGTTCCTGTTGAGTCATGAAGCCCTTTCTGTTCCTTCCTTGCAGAATGCGGCCAGTTGATGGAAACTCCTGGAAACACGCTGTCAGATCAGATAATAGCAATCAGCCAGTCTGGTCAGAACCAGAGAGAGAGTGAAGCGCACATCCAGTCCCTGCTCAGCCAGTCCCTCTCTCAGTCTGGCACTGTGCCGAGCACCATGTCTGCCTCTCAGAACATGGAGAAGATTGACGATCTGCTGGTCAGCCTGCAGGAGCCGGGCAGCAACATAACTCGTTCCTACTAATTTTAATGCAGGTTTATGGCTTTTTCTTTCTTTAAAAAGTTTTATATCTGGAAAGATTGTAAAATTTGTAGGTCCAAATATTGTCTCTTAGGAATTCTATGTAGGCTAAACCTTTAAAATTAACCCTCAGTAATGTGTTTATATCTGGTCACTTCATGTTTTTTTTTTTCTTTCTGAACTATATGCATATGATTTGGTCTTTTTTTTTAAGGGTGTGTTAGGAAAGAACAGTTAAGATGAGTTAAAGATTTAAAAGTGACCATGAAGATAAAGTGGACAAATTAATATTCGGATAGCGAAAGAAAAGAAAAGCAAACATCTCTAACTCAGTAACTGAATGGTTGAAAATGGCAATGAACTTCAGAGAAGGAAACTTCCATGAAACTGAAAGATGCTGAATTTAGTCCTCGGGAAGACACTAACCAGCAAACCTTGGAATTTGTTAGATTTCTATCTGTAAGTAGAATTTCACTAATGTTATTTGCGGTATCTTTTAGTTCTTGTGGTGTTTTCACAAATCACGTTCTTTTTTTCTTTTGACTTTTTTAAAACTTTTGTATTTTGGTTGCACGGAGCATGGATTGCGTGACACAGTGAGAGGAGTGCGGTATGTAGGGGTTGAAGGGGTGTCAAATTCGTTTTAGTTCAAGGACCACATGAAATCGGTTTGATTTCATTTCAGTGGGTGTTAGGGTAGTTGAATCACTGAACTTTAACTTTAATGAATCATCCATTCTTCAAAAAGAAAACAAGAACCAACAGTCTGAAATGTTTTTGGTTTAACTTCAGTGTGGTATGACAGGCCATGGGTTATTTCTTCATCAAGAGGGAGTGGGTTTAGACAGCCACTCTCATGAGTTGGACCATTTTTAATTACCTTTAACTACTGCTATTAAAAAAAACAACAAAAAAAACAAAAACCAACAGACTGAAGAGACCAAAGATTGTGCAAGTTTTACACTTTGTAAAATCTTCTAGTGGGCTGAATTAACTCCTCTTCCCTCATGTTTGACACCCCTGGTAGGTAGCTTCTGTTGAATCATGTGATCCAACATCGTAGAAAGTGTGAAAGAAGGCTCGAGCAAGCAGAGAAATGAGAGACAAAGGACGAGCTGAATAAACGAATACACACTAATCTTATGTAACGTCACAATTAAGTTTTTATGTTTGTGGGTGCTTAATATTTCATTGTTGTAGCAGCAAGCTTGCACCCGATAATGTAAATAAATCCGCTTTAGTTGTCTCTGTCACAAAGTGACTTTGGTTTCATTGATGATAGAAGCTCAGATGCTCACTAGGTGTACTGTACTTTTATGTGTTATATTTTGCTGCAAATCAGTCTTGTCAAGGCCAGTTGAGTAGATTGATGACTATAAACTAAAATATTTGTAGTTCAAGCAAAGCTTGTCAGTGTGATGGTCAGTGCAGATGTGAAACACACCAGTCAGCCACAATAATAAAACCTTCAATAGTTTAATGCAGTTTATCGCCCTGTTGGGAGAACTTGGTTCCTGGCATTCATGAGGATATAACTGGACCTGTTGTTTGACCAGTGTAAATACAGGTCAAGGAACGTCACGCTTCCCAGATCCCAGTGATGTCAAGCATCGACAGTTTGAGCTGGAACAAGCCTGATCTACGAAGTCCTCAATTTACTACCCACCAGTCCCGAAGGATCCTCGCCACCAGAGATCAGGACTCTGCCAGAGGTGTTTTTGAGGGACCCATGCAATATTAGGAAGATGGGTTTTAATGTTGTGGCTGATCAGTGTGTCTTTGAGTATGAAATACTTTGGAGTATCCACCACAGTGTACAGCAGGGGTGGGGAACTCCAGGCCTCGAGGGCCAGTGTCCTACAGGTTTTAGATGTGTCCTTGATCCAACACAGCTGATTTAAATGGCTAAATTACCTCCTCAACATGTTTTGTAGTTCTCCAGAGGCCTGGTAATGAACTAATCATTTGATTCAGGTGTGTTGACCCAGGGTGAGATCTAAAACCTGCAGGACACTGGCCCTCGAGGCCTGGAGTTGCCCACCCCTGGTGTACAGGCTTTGTAATGAAGGCGTGACAAAATTTAATGCATTAAAAAAAAAATCATCACTTTAATGATGCCGTTCCAATAGAGAACAGTAAAGCCCACAGGAGGCAGCAAGTTTGTCTTAAGCTGCCTCTTCTGCATTGTTTACAGTGAATATGAATATGAATCATAAAAATAAATTACCACAAGAGTCTGATTTAAGCCAGTAAATGCCGCTAAATGTGTCCAAATCAGTTACTGTATAACAAAAATGTTTTATAACAGTGTGTCTTTTTGACATTCGTGTTACAACTGTCACTGTTCATTCACAGAAAAAGCTAAAACATATTAGATTTCTAAAACATTTGCTGGAAAACTGGACAAATTAGGAAAAACTTAGCATTTAACATTTTAATGCAGGTAATGTAACTTCAGATGACCTATATCTCATATATATAGTGCACCTAGAGCAGAATATATTATATATAGAATATATATATTATATTTTTTATGATGAGGGTTAGATCATTGTGTGCTTAAGTGTCATTTTGGTGGTGTCATTCTGCGGCAGGCACGCATGGACAGGAGTAGTATTCTTTTTTCTTTTTTTTTTTTTAAAAAAGCCTTTCCAGCAGGTTATTAATGTGATTGATTCAGTGAATGTTGAAAAAGCAGCAACATTCACTAATGCTACTGCACATCTCATCCAGGATAGTGTATTAACATGCACGAATAGAGCCCGATACTTATGTTTTCTTGTAAATGGATACTGTACAGTTTTTACAGACTTCATGTCACTGTAAGCAGTTGGCCAGTGACCTCTGGACCAAAGTTTGACTCAAATCTTGCTCTGAATGAAGCCAGGAATGATGGAAGGCCAGTTTTATGGCTCATGAGTTTTTATTTTCTTTCTACAGACTTGCATTTTAGCTTTAAGATCAGCGTAGATTGTTGGGGGTTTTTTTTTTTCTTCCTTTACAGAATTTACAGATTTTATTGTTAGACATTGTTCTACTGTTCACGCTTTTCCCCTCAATTTGTGTCATGTCTAGTTTCCCTTTAAAGTGTGTGCACGAACAAGGGGCTGGTCTCTGATAGAATCGGCGCCGTTTTACGCCTCGTTGTTGCCGTGTTTTCTTTGTATAGTTTGTCAGCAATACATCAATGCCGTTACATTTTATACGCTTTCAAATCTGATTTAGCTGTCAGTTAGGATGGAGACACTGTAAACTTGACAAATGTAATGTGTGGAGCTACAGTGCGTCAGTTGGAAGAGTTGGAGTGGTTTTTAAAGGGACCCGACTCCTGAAGAAAACCGGTCTTTGGAGAAAAGAGCTTTCTGAGATTGGCTTTCTTCAATTTGTGACATGGTTTAATAACTAATATTTCCAGTGTTGAGTATTTATGATTTAATTTCCTTTTGTTTGTAGATACTACTACTTTTTTTTTTTTTTATCAGTTTAGCACTTGTGCCTCTTCTCAGAGAAGTATATCTTAATTTATTTGTGTGTTGGTTACTCTCCAAATTGTAAT
>VUQG01021756.1:34493-51717 GCA_015106755.1 Etia nguti | reverse complement strand
CCCTACCGACAGCCAAACCAGTCTGTTCTTTGATTGGATTGTTAAATTTGTGATTGACATTACATTGACCAATCAGCTGAAAGGAAGAAAAATTGGGTCAAAATTCGTACTTGTAAGTTGAAACTCGCACACAGCCAGGGAAGTTGAGCGCAGTTTTACGCGTAGTTTTTTGCTTTGTATCTGTAACCAGACATTAACAAAAAAATTTGTAACTTGTGTAAATATTTTTTACAAACACAAATCTTTTTTACACACACACAAATTCTCATCTATAGATGCATAAACAAAATTTTCAGATATTTTGGTTTACAAGGCTACAAAACTCAGTTCACAACTACGCATTTGATTTACAAGTACAAAACATTTATGACCACAATTTGAGCCCATACTCAATTCTAAAAGATACTTTCTTACTAATCAAAGCTGTATTTGTACTGTGATTTATTATGGCTTTGGAATTTTTTTTAATTGAATGAAATGTTTGGGGTTTTTTTGTTTTGTTTTTTATTTTAATTTTCTTATCTTACTATTTGACAAGACAAAATGTCATCTTTCTTCTTTTTTTTTTTTTTTTTTTTTTTTTCTTTTTTTTTTTATTTTTTTTTTTTTTTTTTTTTTTTATCAGTTTAGCACTTGTGCCTCTTCTCAGAGAAGTATATCTTAATTTATTTGTGTGTTGGTTACTCTCCAAATTGTAATCAGAGCTGTGTTTCTAACTTTGTGAATGACACCGATTGTGATTTGGCAGCCACCCCCCAAAGAGACACACACACACCTGCTGATACAGGCACCTTGCAATGGATATTTCTGTGCACAGTTCCTTCTGTGACTTGCAGAAGTTGTAGCTACACCGTTAAGCTGATGTCACATGTTTATTTATGGTTTGTAATTAGACCGCCGGTCCGATGTGACCAAATACTTAAAAACAAGGCAAACTGTTGGACGTATAATTTCAGTATTTTTACAATGAATATCATCCTAAATGTGCATCATGATTGTAAAAGTCTCATTTTGAGCCACAGTGAATGGTACACATACGGGGGAGGTGATTACTTTTTTGGGGGGGGGTAATTGGTTTCCTCAATTGTGTATATTATGTGTAATTGTTGATCAGATATGAGTGTGTTTTGCTCATTTACACCATCGTGTATGGAAAAGAAGAGGGAGGTTGTTGTTTTTGTTTTGTTTAAAAAAAAGTTCTCATGTTTTTTTCATTTTTATTTAATTTTTGTTTTCAGTAGAACAAGATGTGGTTTTCTTTTATTATTAGCTATTAATATTATGTCAGCAGAGTCACAGACATTTTAGTTGTTCTGGGTTTTTTTTTTCTTCCATAAATACTTCTTAAAACACCCATAAAGATTGTACACGTGCCTTAACGAGATGTTGTAGCAACAGTCAGATTGACGTTTTACCATTGGTGCTTGTTTAACATCCCGCTGGCCCCACCGGTGATGGTTAGTCCTCATTAAGTAGAATGTTTCAAGCCATAACACTTTGAGTGCGCTTTAAGTGCTCGACAACAGTGACCAGATAAATGAGGTTGTGGTGGATTAATGTGTTGTGCAATTTGTGTCATATCTGACTTGTTTGTACTGAAGTACCCATTGCATTTATGTTGTTCGACACAGATGCAGAAAAGATTTTTCTCTGAAACTGCTATGCAGCTAATATACCTTTTAAAATGTAGATGTATTACTTTTTGAACATATATTTTTCTATATAGCCTCTCCCATTTTTAGACTAAAGGAGAAACCAAAATAGATGTTCTTTGTTATTTACAATTGCTGCCTGATTTTAATTCTGTTAGTCAAAATGCTAACTTTTCAGCAACAATTAAAGATGCTTTCTTGTGTTTTGGTTGAGACAAGGGTCACAAATTTGTATTTTCTTTGTTACCATCTTACTTAAAGGCTTTGTGAGGAGATGCGAGTCATACCTCTGTCTATACCAGTTGTTTACTGTGCAGTGGTTCCCTTTCTTTCTGATGCCTCTCTGGGCATCCTGGTAAACAGGATGTCATTTTAATTGTCACGAGTGTTCTTGCTCAGACCTGTCAGACCAGTAAAAGGTGGTGCACACTAGATTTGTTCTGCAATTTGAAAACGGTGTGGATAATTATCCTTGCCACAAATTGTTTCCTTATACTTCCCATTTCTCTGCCATATTTAAAGCCTAAGTGAACCACTCTTCTAGTAAACATCTGAAGGTGTAAAAATCTTCCTTTCTGTTTCTAACCATGTGAACAACTATCAAATCATCATTACCCAATATATATTTAAAAAACAAACAAACAAACAAATAACTTTTATATATCTGGCTTTTATTGGGACATTTTTACTCTCTTGCAATTAATTTTCTGTTTAACGTGCTGCTATCTGTAATAAATGTATTTACTTTAAGTTGTAGTTGGGTTTTATTCATGATTTTGGTGTGAACTATTGCTTGGCTGTGAGAGAAGGACACAACTTTTATTAGTTTTAGTTTATTATTTGGATGCCTTCTTAACACAAATTAAGATATTTGTAGTTTCGTGTGTGTTTTTCCACACTGGCTTTATGAAGATTACTGGGCCTACCTTATTCCAGCTTTGAATGTGTTGAAAGATGATATCAATTAATCTACAATGTATTAATCTACATTCATGCAGCATGAAGGCGACAATATATAAGTTATGAAACATTTCTGTTCATGTTAGATTTCAGAACATTTAGTAATATTAGTATGCAATTAAATTGTGATTTATGTATTGATTTATTAATAAATAAATGAGACGATAACAAAAACCCCAACACTGACGATCTGTCAGCTCTCCACATTCAACGGGCCGTAATTCGTGGTCTTCAGCTTGTTAAATCAGCTGCTGACCACCTTATGACGTATCCTTGGACGTTTCAGATTTCTGGTTTCCGTCAGTCCTTTAAACGCACCACTCAGTTCTCGCGTTTCTGCGGCGCGCGCATGTCAGTTGCTCTTTCTGAGCGCTGCATCAAGAACATGGCAGACGTGAAGACGGTAGACGGAGACAGGCTCAGCAAAAAGTGAGCTTATTCGTTTCTTCTTTCGCATTTTCACCGCTCTTTACCTCTAACGCTTTTGTCATATCGTCCAAGATTTTGTCCTTTCGACAGTTAAGGCAGGTAGAATTTGGCACCGCAAAACACCAGGTCAGAGCATGAAAACGTAGTGAAGGTCCCGTATGGAGGCACCGTACTAGCCTACATACCCCAGAATTCAAGTCGTGTGTGTTTCTGGTAGTTGTAGTCCTAAATTTAATTTAAGACCAGTGGCGAAGGTGTCTCTTGTTGATGTGTGAAACTACAACATCCACAATACATTGTTAAACGACTTCGATACATAGTGCAATCGCACGGGCGTCTTATATGAGCAATTATAGTTTTAGCGAATGGTGTTTTATCGGGTGAAACTATATATGTTGATTTATTTATTTAGCAGGACGCTCTGTCGATATAAAAACTCTTAAATAAAGTCAAACGCATGTTGGTTCGTTCCACCAGATCATCTTTTTTTTGCTAAGAGTAAAGCTGTAGAAAGTGAAACCTGCATCTAATTACAGGAAGTGTAAACCTAATTATATAAAAATATATCCCATACCACTGATGGGATCTTGGAGAGTCTTGCCTAATAGGAGGGTTCTATCAACCCCAGCAGGGTGTAGTTTTGCCTGGAGGACAGAGCAGAGACAGCCTTCATATACTGTACACTGTCTTTGTATATGTCTATTTTCTCAGGTCTGTCTGCTGACTGTCGTAGTTCAGCATGCTGTGTCTGGTCAGGGCAGCCAGGCAGCAGCTGTGCCAAGCCTTTGGGGTCAGGGGACAGTGGTTAAAATATGCGCCCCCATGTACAGCTGCAAGCCCAGCTCAGATTTACGGGAACCGCTGGAGAGGTGACAAAAGGTTGGTGGCTTTTCCATTCCAGTGCGGAAAACAACCAACCTTTTGTCATTAGAGCTGATGTGTTCGTCCGTACCGCTTTGCATGAGTATTTGTTGTACCTCTCTGTTATTAGAACATCATGTTGTCCTTTTGTTTTGCTTTTATTTATTTTGGTTACCAAAATAAAGTAAATTATATGATGTGACTTTTTTGTTTTTTTAAATTCCGAAAGATATTCATTTTTAGTTGCAAATGCGTCATAAGGGCAAAGTGTGCTATCCAACCACTGATTACTGTTTTTGTTTTGAATCAGTGAGCTGAAGAGGCGAATGAAAGCAGAGAAAAAGGCAGCTGAGAAAGAAGCCAAGGTCAAAGAGCAGGTGGAGCAAAAAAAAGAATCAAATGACCAGGGAACACAAGATGCCTTGGATGAGGAGACGCTTGACCCCAATGTGAGAGTTTTGTGTAGTTATTTTTACCTCGGTGCATATATATATTAAACCCTTTAAAAATATATATATATTTATATTTATATATTTATTTATTAACAACAACATCTGTCTTTTCCCATGTAATACAGCAATACTTTAAGATTCGCACTCAGGCCATCCAGGAGCTGAAGGGGACAGCGGAGGACCCTTACCCGCACAAGTTTAATGTGGACCTGTCGCTCACAGAGTTCATTGAGAAATACAGTCATCTACAGCCTGGAGACCAGCTGACAGATGTTGTTCTCAGTGTGTCAGGTGGTGAAAAGTGTTTACTGTCTTCTTTTTTTTTTCCTGTGTGTGTTTGCGCTTAAATGTATTTCATCCAAACTAAATATATGTTTGGTAGGTCGCGTCCATGCTAAGAGGGCTTCAGGTGCCAAGCTGCTGTTCTATGACTTGCGAGGTGAAGGAGTCAAATTGCAAGTTATGGCAAATTCAAGGTACAGAAACAAAGTTGGGTTGTTTTTTGTTTGTTTGTTTGTTTTGCTTTTTTTAAAAACCCAAAGAGATTTCCCCTCTTGACGCTGTTAATGACACACTCCACATCTGGGAATTTTGGGGGGGTTTGCATGGATTGTGCAAAAGTAAATGTTATAGATTCATAATGGTATATTTAAATTATAATGAGCTGATGATTTACCTTTTCATCAAGATTTCTTGATTATGTGATGATTATAAAATCTAAGAGAAAAACCTGCATTTACGTCTCCAAATAATGTTTCTCCTTACGAGGAAACTTCAGATTGTAGTGACTGATTTTCTGTGTTACCTTCTTTTTCAGAAACTACAAGTCTGAGGAGGACTTTGTGGCCATCAACAACAAACTGCGCCGTGGTGACATCATTGGTGTCCGCGGTAACCCAGGAAAGACCAAGAAAGGGGAGCTGAGTATCATTCCCATTGAGATGACTCTACTGTCGCCATGTTTGCACATGTTACCCCACCTCCACTTTGGTCTCAAAGACAAGGTAGTGAACAGCACACTGTAGGGGCAAAAGTATTGGTCCACACCTCTTCATCTTTGAATTCAGGTGTTTTCAGTCCCTTTACCACAGGCACATGAAATCAAATATCTAGCCAGGCAGTCTGCCTTTACAAGAGCTCACTGAATTCAAGCATGGAATTGTAATTGGATGTAGTCAGTTCTTGAAGTTCATTCTCTCCCATATATGCCACAGTCACCTATTAGTGGTATTATTTATAAAGCAGAAGCATTTCAGCACTATAGCAAGTAACCCCACAAAATTGCTGAGGTGCATATTGCATAAAAGTCACAAATGCTTTGTTTACTCAGTAACCGTTGAGTTCCAAACCTTCTCTGGTATTGGTATCAGCACAAAAACTGTGGCAAGAGCTTCATGGCATGGGATTCCATGGCAGAGCAGCTCCTGTAGCTGTAATGTGTAGGTGGTCCAGTACTTTTGCTCATGTTATGTAGTAAGGCACAGTGTTGGTGAAACTAAACGGTACTTTTGTCGTCTCTTTCTGAAAGGAACTAAATAATAAATGGGAGTGCTACCACATTTAAAAGGTTAGCTTTAACAACACAAGCATTGATTCTTAAATTTCACTATGTGCTCTGGTTCAAGGCAGTGACAAAGTGCAAATGACACAAGCTGGAAAAATTTTCTACTTCACAAGGCTTAAATGTTACTGTGTTTCTCCAGTGTAGACCTTTTTTCCACAGTAGATGTTACGACTTATCAAAGACATAATAATTATTCACTGCAGCATAGTCATGTGCCACTTTCTTTACCTGCACTGCAAGTCTGTGCAGTCAGAGAGATGCTGGGCAACATTTTGTCATCCCAGCAGGATTCGAGTTGTCTTAGTGAGCATGTAATTACCAGTGTTTAGTGTTGCAACAACTGAAGTACAAGTTAGTGTGGTGACTTTCACTTTCAGTTACGTTGAGTTTTACTTTCAGTTACACGTCTAATGTCATAAGATGCCCTTTTGTATGAAAAAATGTGATTTAACTGTAAAGTATGTGGCTAAAGGGAACATAACGGTGTATCTTTCATAATATTTATTCAGTGACAGTTAAGGATCAATTTTGTTTTCACTAACCAGCTTTGGCTGCAGTGTCCAATAAGCAGAAAGCTTTTTACAGAGGCGCTAATATTTCTGTGAATGTAGACTGTAGCCTTTGTTAAGAGGAGGGAAACAAACCTATCTGTTGTTAGAATTGCAGTAACCAGTATAGGGCTGCAACAATTCATCAAATAACTAGTTTTTTTTTAATCCTCACCGCAAAATTTTTGCTTCAATGCTCTATTTAATCCACAACTCTGTAGTGTGCAGTTGCAGCTGAAATAGACCTGCAGTAGAAACGTATTTAGGAGCAGCGTGTGAATAAAAGGTATTACAACACTAAGCCCATGCAGATTTTCAACAGAAACACTGACAGCAGCAGTGACGATGCTGCTGCCATGGTTTAATATGGACTCTGTCGACACACACTGCGAAGAGCAAAAAGGCTCTGTTACCGAGTTGCTCAGTTACTGAGAGCGTGAGCTCAGATGGAGCGAAAAACAGCAGTGCTTGTTACTATAATCACCATTAAAACCTTTACTGGAAAAAAGGCTGGTGAGAGTCCCCGTTTGTTTGATACAGCAAAAATCTAAAGCTACAGAAGTTAAAATAAGAGCATATGTGTGCAAATGGAATGTTAACTTATTCTGATATAATCTTTAGGCATACTTTCTGTTTGAGTGATACCTGCAGCAGACAGGGCTGAATCTGTTTTGCTTTTTTGGTTTAGTCTGTTTTTCTTCTACAGGCCAGTAAAAGTAAAACTCTGCACCACTGACCCAGTGCTGTTAGCCAGGACTTATTATTAACTTCAGTTAACACCTGCACCATTAGAACGTCTGTTTTTTGCAGCACAGGACAAAGCACAGTTCTAAGAATGCTGATGTTCTTTCTTTTCTTCATTCCACTCTTACAGACACTCAGTCATTCACTAGCACATCTAAACACGCAAAAACACATTCACATGAACAAACACCTAATATACCTCACCCTCCTGGTTGAGGCAGAGTGAAGGCTGTTTTAGTTTATGCCTTAGCTTAGGTTGAATGCAATGAAAGCGTTTATTGTTTTTTGGCAGATTTTGTAGTTCCAGTTAAACCACTAAAAATTATTGCCAGTTTTGAAATGCAAAACATTGAGCTGTTCATTTTAAAAGACCTGTGTTTTTTCTCTTTTGATAATGTGAATTCTTTCTCTCGAAGGAAACACGGTTCCGCCAGCGCTACTTAGATCTGATTCTCAATGACTACGTGAGGCAGAAGTTTATAACTCGCGCCAAAATCATCACATATCTACGCAGCTTCCTAGACCAAATGGGGTTTTTGGAGGTAAGTGGGATTTGAACACGTCACATAATTAATTTGTGAAGATAGACATCCAAAATTTGTTTGTTTGTTTTTTTCTGGTGTGTGGGTTTCGTAAAATAATGTTCTAATAGTTTGTATATTCATTTAAACATATAGTGAGTTTAAATCTGCCGTGCTGATTCATGTTTTTTTTTTTCCGCTTCAGATTGAGACACCAATGATGAATATTATTCCTGGTGGTGCAGTGGCCCGCCCATTCGTTACTTATCATAACGACCTGGACATGAACCTGTATATGAGGATTGCTCCTGAGCTCTATCACAAGGTAATGTGCTTTCCCAGAGTCATCCATGTATGTCAGTTTCCTTTGTAATTATTATGAAAGGTTTCCTGCATCTTTCAGATGTGTTGCAGTAACTCTTTACAGCGTGACAACACATGTGACGGAAGAGATTTACACTTTATTTCAACCCTGCACTCTCACTACACCTAACCACTAATAATCACAAATACTCTGAATCATTTTATTGCATTTTATTACTCTTGAGAAGATAGACTTCTCCTTACTATTAAATGTACCGAGTTAGACCCTCTTTTGCCTTCTGAACTGCCTTAATCCTTCGTGGCTTAGATTCAATTAAGGCCCAGGAAACATTCCTCAGCATTTTTTGCACATCACTGATGTGAATCTTCTGTTCCACCACATCTTAAAGGTGCTCTTTCACAGTGAACTTATTGTCATGTTCAAAAAACCACTTTGAGATGATTTGAACTTTGTGACATGGCATGTTACCACTAGTGGATGGGTACATTCTGGTAATAGGTAGGCAGTAGCATGTTGCTCAATTGCTGCTAAGGGACCCTAAGTGTACCTCCACCATTACACCACCAGCAGCAGTCTAATGGCTTCATGCTTTAATGTTGTTTATGCCAGATTCTGCACCTAACTTTTGAATTGTAGCGTGTGGTCTTCTGTTGCTGTAGCCCATGTTGTGTGTTCAGAGATGCACATCTGTGTACCTTGGCATATTGGTTATAGTAAGTGGTTATTAATTAAGTGTTACCTCCTGTCAGCTCGAAGCAGTCTGACCATTCTTCTCTGACATCATCAAGGCAAGTTCGACCAGAAAACTGCCACTCACTAAGTATTTTCAGATCTCTGTAAACCATAGAGATGGTTGTGTGGGAAAATCCCAGTAGATCAGCAGTTTCTGAAATACTCCGACCAAATAAAAGTCACTTAAATCACCTTTTTTCCCCCCCATCATCATATGTTTCCCACAGATGCTCATAGTCGGTGGCATAGACAGAGTGTACGAGGTTGGCCGTCAGTTCAGGAATGAAGGCATTGATCTTACTCATAATCCGGAGTTCACCACCTGTGAATTCTATATGGCATATGCTGATTACAATGACTTCATGGAAATCACGGAGAAACTACTCTCAGGTAAGTGTAAACTACATCGGCGGCCATGTTATTTCATTGGTCAGTGAGAGTTTTCTTTCACAAACAGTTATGACATTATGAGCTGTAACTCAGACTACCTCCTGATAACTTGAGTTGGATTAGAATATGTGACTTGATTTAAAGCCTAAATGGGGCTGGTGATTTGCTATTTGGCCAATGACAGCTGTATAAAAAGTCGTTTTTGAAGCGTCATGGTGTCATTGAAAATGGCTTCATGAAAACTGATATAAGTTGACCAGAGCTTTCTCCTTAGTCTTTTCAGTTTTGTCACTTTGTTTGCTGCAGGAATGGTGAAGCACATCACTGGAGGATACAAGGTGACTTATCACCCTGATGGTCCAGAGGGAGAGGCCTATGAGATTGACTTCACTCCACCATTCAAAAGAGTGAGCATGACTCATGACCTGGAGAAAATTATGGGAGTGAAGTTCCCTCCTGCTGACAGCTATGACAGTGATGGTAAGAATCTGTAGAAACGTATAACAGGCGCTTCACGTGCGAAAAATAACTGCTTCAGAAAAATGACTTCATAATCCTTACAGTAGTTGATCATTAGGAAATATGTGTATTATTCTCTTGTAGTCATGTTTTTCCTTTTACTGTTTTCCTTTTTTCAGAGACACGTAAATTCTTTGACGACCTGTGTGCCCAGAAAGGAGTTGAATGTCCTCCACCCAGGACCACTGCCCGTCTCCTTGACAAGGTGGTTTATAAATTTACTTCACTGCTTGTTCTTTTTTCCTCCGTTTAATGTGATTGCTAACGGCTTTTTACCCCCACAGTTGGTTGGAGACTTCCTAGAGGTCACTTGTATCAACCCAACATTCATCTGTGATCACCCACAAATCATGAGCCCGTTAGCAAAATGGTGAGAAATGCTATCTTTAGCCTTCATAGTTATTTAGAACGGCAATGCTCAGGTTCATAATGACACTTCTGAATCGTTACAGGCACAGAAACCAGAAAGGGCTAACTGAGCGTTTCGAGCTCTTTGTGATGAAGAAAGAAATCTGCAATGCTTACACTGAGCTGAACGATCCGGTTAGACAGAGGGAGCTGTTTGAGCAGCAAGCCAAGGTGTGTATGAAGGATAACATGACCTGTTTCCCTTCTACTTCAGTGCACTGTCCTGTTCCTGCTGTTCTGTCTTTGTGCTGTGATAGTATTGCATGTCAGTGATTTGAGGTGGATCTTTTTCAGGCCAAAGCTGAGGGCGATGATGAAGCCATGTTCATCGATGAGACCTTCTGCACAGCTCTGGAATACGGTCTGCCACCAACTGGCGGACTGGGCCTGGGCATCGATCGTCTCACCATGTTCCTCACTGACTCCAACAACATCAAGGTAAATTAAAGTCCTCATGGTGAGGATTAGAGATGTTCTGGCGACTAATTTCCTAAACCGAAAAAATTAGACTAAACAACTAGTCTAAAATTCAAAAAAACAAAAATTTGCGAACCTTTCAATGTCAGAAACTTTGTTAACAAACTAATTAATTAATAAATCACGTTCGTCAATAATGAATCATGCTGCTTAACTGTGTGGCACCTCGCATCGTGCATTGTGAACATCACATATTAGAATCCAGACAATGAAGAAGGAAAAACACTTAAAGCGATGTTAATATGATATGAAAACATGATACTACAAAAATGTTCATGTATTATTAAAATATGTAAAATTTAGCAACCAAAAACCTAATAAACTGCAACTGAAAATTGTGACGCATTATGTCGTGCATTATGAATGAGGCATGCCGTTCGAAAATTCATGACAACCACTTCCAAATATAAAATAACAAACTGATAAATTATCCATTTTCTTTCTTAAAGTCGGGTTGCGGGGGCAGCAGCTAAAGCAGAGAAGCCCAGACCTCCCTTTCGCCAGCCACCTCCTCCAACTTATCCGGGGAAATGTCGAGGCGTTCCCAGGCCAGCCAATAGATATATTCTCTCCAGCAGCTCCCGCGTGTACTCCGGGGCCTCCTCCCAGTAGGACATTCCTGTTCAGAACACCTTACCCAGTAGGCGCTCACCTCAGCTGGCTCTTTTCGTTGTGCAGGAGCAGTGGCTCTGCTCAGACTCCCTCGGGAAAAAAAAGACTGAACACCTCACCTGCTGCTTGTATCCACAATCTCATTCTTTCTCCTTTAAAAGAACTAGCAATAATAGTGCTAACAAAAGATTAGGCAGAGCTTAATAGATTTGAGGTGTTTCTCATTAATGATGCGCCATCTGGTGGCAGATAGGACACAACTATTTACCAGCATTTGGTATAAATTTAAATGTAAAACAATTAGATGAAACAACAAGTACATCTGGTTCCGACTAGTGACAATAGCAACGTTGACTAGTCGGCTCGTCACTCACATCCCTAGTGGGGATGCACAATTTACTGCTGTTCTGATGCTCAATAGGTTTATATGTATGCTGTATTTTTGCTGTCAGGATCAAACTAAAAAATTTCATCTGTTCCAACTTCAACAGGTGAATCATTCTCAGTTCTGCCAATGGTTTCTTCTTTAAGTTTGCAAATTAAATTTCTCTCAATTTTCTTTTCTGTCAAAATGAAAAATTCCACTTCTTTTTTCTTTAGTATTGCATTCAACCAGTTTTAAAGTAATTTACATTTGGTTTTAGAGTCAGTACCTTCAAACCCTCACTGTTTCTCCTGTAGCAGAATAATTATAGGTGTATTTTTATATTACCCATAGAGTGGCTGACAAATGCATTAGACACATCTTCCAAAAACTTGTTTAAAACTAAAAAGTTCTATCATTTATTTCACAAATAACAAACTGAGTTTATAACCAAACTATAGCTGAATTTGAGGACTGAAAATGAATCAACATTCAACAAATGAAACCAATTTTTTCCATTCAGGGATGCAAGTAAATAACTGTAATTTGGCATCTCAGTCAAAAAAATGACAGTGTGCTTATTTGTAAAACAATAAATATGAAAATTCATGGATTCAGTTTGTTCAGTTCAGTTTTATTTATATAACACCAAATCACAGCAAACAGTTCACTGAAGATTGTAAGGTAATACAGAGAAAAACTACAGGATAACAGCAGTAATTATATTTTACCATTAAAAATAGGTTTGATAAACTATAGTTGATAAATTTGTTAAGCACTGTACATTTGATGAAGAGAACTTCATGTCTTTATAAACTTGGCTTTTTTTAGTTTTGCTAAATGTATTTATTTTTATGTACCTTGGCTAATTTCTTATTTTTCTGATGCTAGGTGTCTTGGTCTTTTGAATCTGAATCCTCGCTCATAATCATGTTACATTATACAAAGGATGAGCCAGGGTTGCTTCTATTAGGGATGCTCCTGACGACTAATATACTAGTCATTTAAATGAGAGGGGGTGGAAAAACATGTTAGTCGACTAGCCTAAAAGACAAACAGTCCTCAGAAAACATTTAAAACTGAATACACTTTAAATGCACAAGTGAAAGATTGGCCAAACAGAAACTTAGTGTGTGGTTAATGGTGGTTACTGAGACAAAATTAAAGTTATTCCCCAAAAGACCAAACTATGGAAGACAAAATGGTGCCTTTCTTGACTTATATGTTTAGACTAAACTGCCCCAGAACAGCACAGAATTGGAGAACTACCAAGAATAATGGGTTAATTAGAAGCTACTGTATGAACACTTAAAACGAGCTGCTAACTTCTGCCGGGCAGTTGTTATATCATTGTGTCATGAAAAAGAAGAAGAAATCTCTGCTAACAGTTTTTTTTCCTCCTTCACAGGAGGTGTTGCTGTTCCCAGCCATGAAACCTGAGGACAGTAAGACAGCAGCGCCATCAGAGGGCACCTCCGTCTAATAACACGACCTCTGACCTTTTCTGCTGTCACACCTTCGCAGGAGTCGGCATGAAGAAGAAGAATGAGCCTTTACCTCATTGTTGTCATCAGTGGAGTTTCTGGGTCTTGTGTTTTATCAATGTTAGTTTGTCAAATGATTGATAATTTCTGATAGTAAGGAAAATCCTCGGGTCTCAAATACACGTTTTGAATTTGTTTGCTTTTTTTTATTCCATATACTTTTGCAATCCTGTCTGATCAAAATATACTTTGAGCTATTTAAAGGGATGCTTTATGGGGACAGCATATGATAACAATGCTCAAGACCCTCTAATATTCATGTCTTTTTACCAGATCTACTTAAAATCCTTGTCTAAGTTTTTCAAGTTGGACTCCACAATAATCCTTTGCCAAGAGGTTTGAATAAAGTTCATATAAAGTAATCTGATCTCTTAAGTCTTGTGTGCGTTTTTGTTTTCCTATTTTTTTAACAAGAATAAACGTGTGCACATAGCTTGACAGTTACATTTATACATTTCTTTTTTTTAATATCAAGGGCTCCTAAACTTTGGTATATTTAACTTTTTAATGTTTGGTTTTTCACTATAGCCTAATTTGGATGCAGCATGTGATATTTTTTTAGTTAAATGGGCTACAATCTGACATGTAAATTTTACGCAGGCACATGAATATGTCAGCAGGCTTATTAAGCTTGTATTTTTGGATGCTTAAGGTCAATGCATGAACTTGTAAATGGAAAATTTTATCTTCAACTATGAGTGGAAACATGAACACATTTACAAAGATTTGTTGCGGTTTGAGTCACTGATTTGAATAATACTAAAAATCTCTTTTGCATATGTAGATGAGACCATTTTAATAATTCTCTGCGTGAACTCAAAATTGTGTGACGCTTCATTTACTGCAGACCGTGAAACAACACGTTTAATAATCAACTCCACAAGAATAAATGTAGGAAAACTTTTCACAAAATAATATGATAGAAATGGCATACTCGTCACCTCATATCAAGAAAATTGTGGGTTTGAGTCCATTGTTTGGCTGGGACATTTCTGTGTGTCTGCATGGGTGCTCTCTGTGTACTCCAGCTTCTTCCCACAGTCCAGACATGCGTATGAGGTTAAATGATGATTCTAAATTGACTGTAGGTGTGATTGGCTGATTGTTAGCCATAGATTGGTGACTTATCAGAGGTGTACCCCATCCCTGTGTCGGCTGGGATAGCCAAAACCCCAAACCACCACCACTCTTCATTGGATAAGCAAAAGAAAATGGATACTAGGATATTAATTATGAGTGATAATTATTTTCAGTATTTGTAAAATGTGACCTAGTAACCCAGTGAACCGAGTCTGAAAATTGAAACGCAAATAATCTCTTTTTCATAAAGAATGTACTCACTAACCCAACACAGGTGACACCAATGGAATCACAAATATTACTCAATACGAAACACAGGAGCAAACAAGGAAAATTTCAAATCCACTAATGTGCCTAACTGCATCTACTGGTGGGGTTATTCCCAAAAGTGTCTGTCATTGTGTTTGTGAGAACAACTTAGCTTTTGCTCTTTAAAAGAACATTTTAAATGTTATTTTACACACAAGAAAAGTGAGAAAATTTAAAATAAAAGGTTTGGGAGGAGGTTGGATATTGTTTCTCGATCACTTTGTCTCCCTTTTGAGGCATCAAGTGTATATACCCTACTATCTTGTTTTCAGAGTATTTCGTGTTGTGGTTCTTGACTTTAAAAAAGTCCCTTTTGATGGTAGATTCAATCACTGGAGCTCTGTGTATGATCAATTTCATTTTAAGTGTCACCTAGCATTGGCTGGAGAGGGTAAAAACTATTCTGGCTGGTGCCTTTTGAAAGTTTAAGATTAAGTTTACCCTCAAAGGTAAAAACATGCCCTGGTCTGTTTTTCTCAAAAACAGCTCTGAGTCAAGAACCAATGACTTTTGATCTCTGTCACCCAGACTGTAGTCGAGAGCCAGAGGTTTCTGCAGTGGGGAGCTGTCCGTATTGAAGAAGAAAGCAATTTTTCCACTCACATAATGTCCTGCTTAAACAAATGAGGCCCGCTCATACATTTCAGGTACTCCTAGATGTCCCCAATAACAGTTCTGATCCAGAAGTGTTATTTATTTTATCTATGCCTTTAAACTCAAAGTGCTCACATGCAAATAGAGTATCAGCAGTCGTTTCTGGACCAGTTGAGCTCCTATGTAGGTTGAGCCTCAACAACAGCTTGACGAGCAGATCCACCACCAACAGCTCTTGCTGATGGTGATTGGAGCAGGAAGAGAGACCTGGGAAATGACACATTTGAGATGAGAACTATGGCCCAGCACGTGGGAGGGCTTTGTATTTTCAAGGGGCTCCAAGTGGAAATACTTAAGTACAACTACATAATGACTGTAATTAAGAACTTGAGTAAATGTGCTTTAGTTTCTGCCACTGCAATTAAAGGAAACGGTGCAACATAATAGAAAGATGGTGAGCCTGCAGTCAGGTTTATTTTATGAGTACATGTGTTTACAGAGCTGTGGTCTGATGAAAAAAAGAAATACTGTGTGGAGTCTTTACATCAGAAACTGTAAAAAATCTGCTTCACTAATCTTTTCCCCTCAAGCCAGTGCAGTGATGCCAGAGTTATGTTTATACATCAGACACTGAGACACCACAGCCTTCACAAATCTTCCTTTTATTAACAATACTGATTACCAAACTTTTAACAAAATACACTTAAATAAGATCATATAACAGGTTTGAGCACTATATAAATCTTTTGTGGATGGCCTATGTGTCATGTAAATAAATCTTTCTCCATAAAATGTGCAAAGCTATTGCAGGAGCAAACCTGTGTATAGCTTAAATGTAAACAACAGCTCATCATAAATTCATGCTGCACTAACAGGAGACAGAATCCACATAAGTGGATTGTTTCACTGAGATGTGCACAGCCGACGCTTCTTCTCTAACATATTTTGTATGTAAATAGAGTACTTTGTGCACCATACTATTTATTTTACAGAATAAGTTACTTATTACTTTGCAGATAAACTGTATTAGCACAGGTCAATCTACCCAGCAATACACAAGTAATTCAAACCGTCAGCAGCTGCAATGATAACGCATGATTCTGAAAGCTGCACTACTGGATTACTGGATTAATGGTTTTACAAAGTGGCAAGAAATATTTAAAATAAATGAAGAAATGCTTTTTACTCAAGCATAAATGTTATAATCATACTTCGGCTGCATACAACTACAATCAAAATATATTTAAACTGTTGTGAAGCACCACTTTTTTATGCAACAAATTTGTAAGACATAAGGAGCCTGATGTTTTCTAGCATGTGATCACAATTCCCAGATAGAACTCATAGTGGTAGTTAGTTCATTTCAATAACAGGTGTATAAAGTAATTTATAAATAAACATTTTGTCAATATAAAAACAAACCGTGTTTTTTTCACTGAGTTTTTTCCACAAACATTCTCCTATTTTTTTGCTATTGAAAAAGAAATTCTCAGAAATTAAAATCTCGGGGTCCTCACCACCTCATCTAAAATAAATCCTGGAAACGCCCCTGTTAAATAGGCTGCTATCCGACATATACATTTCACGCAGGCACTTGAATATGTCAGTTTTATTTCAAACTGGAAAATACAGTTATTGATATTACTTTACTTTGATATTACTTTACTATTATAACTTTGAATGATTTGCATTTCTTTTTAAGTGTGCATTCACTCACTTTGGGACCTTTTCGGCCCCGGGTCTCTCTCCTCCCACACCGTGTGGTGGGATGGTGCGCGCTCTCGCGGTCAAGTGTATTCGCTTTCGATCAAACTGTGGCTTCACACTGAGTGAAGATGGCGATGAGAGCAGCTCTGCGGTGCCTGTCTGCAAACTTTTCGCCCAGACTGCCTCAGCTCTCGCAGGTTTCAGCGACTCGGCTGCAGTGGAGAAGCGGCTCTCCGCGGACGCTGAGCACGTCCTCGGTCCGGTCTGCAGGTAAATATATATATATATTTTTTAAAAATACAAAATAAAATAACCCAGACTTGCCAAATGAGCTGTAATGGTACTACATGCGGGTTGCTCACACATTCCTGTCTGACTGTAATGGGTGGGAATGAAAGGGCTCACACAGTTTGTGTCACTTTCCCACAGGGC
>VUQG01021756.1:7737-34473 GCA_015106755.1 Etia nguti | reverse complement strand
CAGGAAAGACAACTAAAACTTTGTTTTAACTTTAAAGAAGCTACACAGACCGAAGCTTAGGTGCAGATAATTAGCCACCACATGTTACGCTGGCTAAAGTGTTCAGACGGCTGTTTATATATTCTCTGTGAGAGGAGCACGAGCTCTAAATTGTGATGGTGACCAATTACCCGTCTCGTGCAGCCAGAAGCAGCTAGTTAAACAAAAGTCAGTCTTGGTACTGGGCATGAGCTACAAATGGCAGAGGAGGGATGACTGTCATGTAGCTTTCATTAATTCTTAATCACAGACACCACCCTATCAGATATCCATACTTAAAAAAAATATATTCCTGAAGCAAATGAGTTACTAGAAAGCGTTTCTTGAGCCCTTTGCAGTAGCAGTTACTGTACTCCTTGGCCATCATCTTGCATAGTTCAGTCTGGTTTGAACTTGTATTCTCCTGTGTTGGTCAGGTGCCAACACTGGAACCTGTTGAGCCATTACAGTTCTCTCCTGCAGGGTAAAGATGACATCAAAATGGTTCAGTGTTTCTTTTCAAAACTGCAGCTCTATCAGCTGTGGTTACTGTTAAAGCAGTGATGGTTAGGATTGAAAATTTACCAAGCCAAAAAACAGGGTTGTGATGTATGTTTCTGTTACCGCATAAAGGCCTCAAAGTTAGCTCCTGTTGACGGCACACAACTGGTGGGCTTCCCAGTGATGTAAGAGTTTGTCAAGAAATTGATGTATGCGAGTCAAAAGCGTCATCACTGCTCCACGGGTTCATGCTGTTCTAATTTCATCTTTAAACATAATCGTTTGATCTGTTTCAGACTAACTCTCCTTTTGTTTTTTCTCTTTGTAGCCTTAAACTTCACAGATAAGCACGAGTGGGTGCAAGTGGAGGCTGGTGTTGGCATTGTTGGTATCAGCAATTATGCTCAGGTAGGTTTGTCTTTCTACTAATTTATGGCTCACTTGGTTCAGAGGTTTACTTATTACTATCGAAAAATAGCAATAGAAAAGTCTGCAGTGTGCAGTTTAGAGCTGGTCTTTGCCCTCAGCTGATGTGCTTTAACAGGCTAATTTAGTGTTTTTATGGCCATTGTTTGACACAATTGATCACTAGCATTAAGCAGGACTGGGCAGACACTTCAAGACATTCAAGGACTTGAGTGTATACTGGAATATCTTTAAACATGAATCTAGCTTTTTAAAGAATAGTTATTACTGCTACTCCTTGCATACAGTGCTGTGAAAAAGTATCTGACCCCTTCACCTGTCTTTATTGTTGCATAGTTGCAACACCTTTGAGACTATCTAACAAAATTTCAATAACCCGAGTAAATACTAAATGCAGTTTTTAAATCATGATTTCATTTATTAAGGGACAAAATACAATCCAAACCTACCTGGCCCTGTGTAAATAAAAGTAATTGTCCCGTAAGTTTTATAGCTGGTTGTTCCACCCTTGGCAGCAACACCTGCAATCAGTTTGCAATAACTAACACAAGGGTTTCACATCACTGTGAAGAACTTTTGGCCCACTCTTCTTTGCAGAATTGTTTTAATTCAGCCACATTGGAGGGTTTGGAACCATGGGCCTAGACTTGGAGGTCCTGATTCGCATTCCAGCCACATCACACTAATTTGGAGACCAACCCCAGTGAAAGCTGAAAGTTCTCGCTCGATGACTCTTAACAGAACCACATCATCTGCAAAAAGCAGAGATGAAATCCTGAGGCCACTGAACCTGACGCCGTCCAGGGGTTGGAGCCTTATTTCAGTAGTCATAGGATGCGAGGCGGGGTCCTGAGCAGATTACCAGCCAATCACAGGGCTAATACACACTCACTTCCACACCTGTGGTCACTAGTTAACCTAACAAGCTTCTGTGATCTGTGGAAGGAAACAGAAGCACGTGGAGGAAAGCCAGGCACAGGCAGAACACACACAAAGGCCCGGCTGATTGGGAGGTTCAAAGTAGGAGGTACTGCAGCAGCATGCCGTCTTTCTGAAACATTAAATTCAAAATCTTTTCATTTTACCCATCCTTGCTTTTTCACTATTTCAATATAGCCTTGGGATGAGGCTTACTAAAGACAGTGTAATGAATCCATGAAACATCCATGTTTTTAAACTAAGAAACAACCCTGAAAATGTGTTTTGAATTCTTTCAGGGTTATTTTGTATTAATATAATACAGAGATATGGAGACTATTCAGTATAACATCAACAAGATTGAGTTTTACATTTTGACTTTGAAATCATTGTTAAAGCTGACTGTGGCAGGTAGCTGAGTTAATAAAAGTGTGACAAAGCCATATATTTAGAGTATATTTCTCTGTAGCAGTACCCTCAATAGACTGCCAGCGTTGAAACAGTATGATTTCATCGTAGGCATTCAAAATTCAGAAATGCCCGACCCAGATTTTTTGAATATATCTGGTGAAATCTTACTGTTTCCTCTTCTGCTTATCTGGGGCCAGGTTAAGGTGGCAGCAGCCTAAGCAGAGATGCTCAGACCCCCCACACCCCAGCCACCAGCCACAGAGGCGTTCCCAAGCCAGGTGAGAGATATAATCTCACCACTGTGTCCTGGGTCTGCTGTGGGGCCTCCTCCTGGTGGGACATGCCTGGAACACCTCACCCAGGAGGCATCCTAGTCATGCCCGAATCACTTCAAATGGCTCCTTTCAATGTGGAGGAGCAGCAAGTCTACTCTGAGCCCATTTCCTCCTTTAGATCCATCACCCCCAGGAGGTGCCATAGGGGTCGGACGCAGTGTGGGCAGGGGGTGGAGGTCCAGGGAGTCTGATTCTTGGCTACGTAAACTGGCTATCGGGACAATAAAATGATCCAGAACAGTAAAAACCAGACTGACAGTCTTCAGTACTGTGACCATTGAACACAGGAACGCTTTACTTTGAGCCATCCTGCTGTTGCTAACTGCTTATAAAAGCACTAAACCTATTATAATATTAGACCCCCTAAATAAGCTTTGTATTCCTGCAGTGCTATTAGATATTGAGGTACTGTATAAAGTTCTCTAAATATTTTTTTTTTTAAAAGATTCTTGGACAACATCCATGTGATTTCTTGATTCTGATTCCCATCACAGCATTTCTTTTACTCAGGAATACATAATACTTTGTGTCAGATAGTTTGTTCTGTCATTTTAGGAAGCGTTAGGTGATGTGGTATACTGTGGACTCCCTGAAGTCGGCCAAAGACTTGAACAAATGGGTAAGAGCTGTGAATTTATGACATATTTATTAAGTAATTGATTCTAGCATTGTAATAAGAAGTGTTTTTTCTCTGTGTGTGTGTGTGTGTGTGTGTTGCAGATGAGTTTGGTGCACTGGAAAGTGTAAAGGCTGCCAGCGAGCTGTACTCACCATTAACAGGAGAGGTGACTGAAATCAACACAGAGCTGGCAGAAAATCCTGGACTTGTGAACAAAGATTGCTATGCAAAGGGTGAGCATTCACCACTCACCTACACTTGTCCTTGTGATTTCTCTGAATTGCAGGATAGAGGACAACCTGCCAAAACAGTATTACAAATTACAGCTTGTTCTTTTCAACAAGTACAACTGTTGATTTTAAAATAAACAAACTCTTATCTTTCAGGGTGGATAATCAAGATGACCATCGAAAAGCCCGAAGAACTTGATGGCCTTATGGATCAAGCTGCATATGACAAATTTGTCAAATCACTTGAATAAAATTATAAACTAATTTTGCTTTGTAATGTAATCACAGTCAAAGATTAGTCCCTGCAAGGTTACTAACATGTAGTGTGTCACACTTATTCATCTGTGGTATTTATTCTGGTACCGGAATTGTGTTCTCAAACTAAAATTCTCGACTACGAATGCTCAGTAACAGCTTCCACTTAGAAAGTTACTTTTTGTTAAGCAACTAGCACATCTAAAGGGCTCTTAATCTCAAGATCTGTCCGTATTATTGGGTCTTGTGTGTGGTGCTTTGCTCCATTACAAATATGTTCAGAGATGTGTTAAACAACTTGAAAGTGCTGTGTCAAATCCATTTAATAAAATGTGGGCATTTTGTTTGGGTTGTTGTATCCAAACTTGGAAAATGAATCATCCTCTCACATTCTTGGCAAAGAATGCAATTACAGAGGTGTGTATTGTGAACGTGGTGGCACCTATTTGCACGGCAAAAGTGACACCACACCTTTAGCTGTAATTTTTATTGAAGCTCTTCAGACAGACATGTTCAAACCAAGTTGCTTCATATGAGCTGCAAGGACGGACTGCTGCTTTTTTTGTGTGTGTGTCTATTATAGTTTAAAACACCTTGACCTTTGCCTTCAGGTGATGATAGCCTGAGTTAGTAGAAGCTAGTTAATCAATGATTAATGCCGCAGTGGTTTTAAAATCAGTGACTGAACAAAAAACATGCACATTCAGGTTGATAATGAGAAGTCTGTGATTGGTCTAAATAGGTTATTTTCAGTTTATTCTTGCAGTCAAATGGCCGTACAGTAACTCCCTATGCAACTACTTGTGTGTGTGTGTTTTAAAGTGTTATAATTCTCTTAAAATGCAGTGTGTTCACCACCAGTGTCTGCTGCTGACTGTAACAACCATTTTTCATATTCCTCCGTTGGATTCAAAAGGCCGGTTTGACCCTCAGTTGGCTTTTAAAACCTGAGAAAAACCTTTCAGGTGTATTTTAGAATGAGCAGCAGAGGAATAGGGAGAAACAAAACCTTCATCAAGCAAATTCCAACAAGCAGTTCACTTGTGATTGAGTAATGAGAGGAATTCAAAGCAGAAGATACTAATGTTGTCTTTTTTCTTTATTTAATTAGCTTCATGGAGGTTAGTGTCATTCTGCTGGCTTTTAAGTGAGTCCAACACCTTTGTAGGACTGCAGGTGGGATAGTCCCTAAACATCTTTGTTTCCTCTTACAGAAACCTGTGCCTAATCTGTATTATTTTCACATATTTACACTGCAAAAAACAAACAAAAAAACTGGTGCTAAAGGCATAAAAATAATAGATTAATCAAAGATGATGGAGCCTACACATTTTGTATTTCATGACTGCTTTTTTGCATGTAAATGAATCACCTTAACTTTTATAGGACACTCATTAAAACACATGGAAACTCAAAATTTCAACCTAAGAGTGTTCTCGGAGCATATTACAGCACTTTTCTTTACTTGTGACTTTTCTTTTTATGTTGAAAATCAAGGCCATTTAATTTTCCACATATGGTTCCTGGCTGTCTAGGGTAAACATTTTATAAAGCGTAAAAACCTCATATTAACTGAAGGAACGATTATTTATTAACTGACTGCCACTTTTCACAATTATAACATGCACACCGAAGTGCAGTCCTGTCCAGGCTCAAGCAACAGCTTCATGGGGAAGCTGATTTAAGGTGGCACTCTCCAATAAGATGATACTTCTTTTCAAAGACTTAAATTCATTCACTTACCTGAGCATGCGTATACACCCAAATACAGGGTGTGCTGTTCTCTGACATGATGATGGGCTGGCTTCTGTAAAAAAGCAGAACAGACAGCTGCAAAATTCAATCAGAGCTAAATAAACCACACACTGAATTTCTACATTGATTTTAGAAATAATAAGACTCACAGTAAATATACATATATGCAATTTAAGAGCTTTATAGTATAAAATGAACACAATCTCATATTACACTACTTGTAGCTTGAAATTTACTACAGGTGATTTAAACTTCTCACTGCGTGACTGTATAATGTTATACAAACTCGTGGGAGCTTATATACTGCTGATTACAACTGTCCTACTCTTATGCCTAATAATTTATTTTTTAATTTAAAAAAAAAAAAGGTTAACTGGACGCATCTGCTGCATGTCTAAAAATTGATTTACCAACACAACTGCTGAGTTCCTCAATTGGTACCTCTTTGTTGGATATGCCATGTGCACCATGAGGTGCTGGTGCAGTTGCCTTTTGAGAACAGGCCCAGGTTTTAGCATGTTAATGCCTTTTTATGCTACATATTACAATGAGCCTGTAGATAAAGTCGAGTACGAGGTCTCTCTCACTGTTCTGAAAATAGCAAGATTACAAGGAAACCAGGAGGGACACACCTGTACTAACTGCACGTGACCTTTGACTCTCAACAAGAAATGTTAACAGTCACATGAAACAGAAGCTCGAGTATGGTGGGCTGCTGCTTTGGCTCATAAGCATGCGCCTGTAGGCCTTTTTGGTGATCGATATACAGTGCTGTGAAAAAGTATTTGGCTCTTTAAAAGCCCTTTTATAGCAGGCTGATTGCTTTGATGAGGTAGAATATACCATAAAAACATCTGACTGAAGATATTTCAACCAAAAAATAAAAATACTAACTGCATGAGAAAATACACCGATGTGAAAAAGCATTTTACCCCTTCCTGATCTCTTCTTTCTTTCTTTTTTTAAATTAAGATTTCAGTTATTTTCTACCAGAAAAACCTGAAGGAGAATGTCCAGCGATCAGTTCCAGAAGTCACAATTATGGTATAGTCTCCTCATTAAAGCAATTAGCCTGTTATTAAAACAAATTGTACTTTTTTAAAGTTTAAATCTGTGTACATGCACTTGGACATGAACTAAGGTGTATTTCCTGGGTACAGTACAGTACGTTTCGATTTTTAAAATATAAATTTTCACTGAATTTCAATACTTGGTTATGTTCATATGTTTTTGGAAAATTACTCAATCTTAACATTTTTCATATCTCAGTTCACTCAGTTCATTCCTGCCACTCGAATCACTTTGGTAATAGTGATATTTTAAAAGTTATAATTACAAATATAATCGATAAAACAAACACATTGCTGATCCGTATCTAAGATACTGCAAACAAACAAAAAACTTTTTTTTGCATATTTCACACAAGTTTCAGATCATTAAACCAAACAAATGTAATATTAGACAGAGATGACCCAAGGCAGTCGCTAAACGATTTCATTTTCAAAGATGAAAAGTGCGATACTCTTTGGAAGCCTCAAACGACCCATTTCTATCCTTGCACGGTTTGTTAAGTGTCATTTTTCACTATCTGTATAGAAATGTAACTTAATGTACACAGTGGCCTAATAATGCTCATCCAAAGACGATATAAATTATTCTTCTACACTGGATTACTTGAAGTACCGCTTATGACTGGCGTTTCCGTTTACGATTTTAAGGGGGTTAATGCTCCTTTACACACTCTTTGATAATCCATATTCTCTACCATTGGCTGGTTGTTGCATATCCCACAATCCACCGCCTTACAACTTCCTTTTTCCTTTCGGCCATTTTCCTCCCTTGTAGGTATGTGAAGTTATCCTCCAAAGATTTTCAAAAAATCCGTATCAATCCTCGATTTTCTGTTTGTATTTGTGAGTTTGGCTTATAGTCTGAAAAAGTGCGGTTTGTCATCTTTTAAATAAGGTGATTATTATCATGATTTCTTGCGTTAAATTACTAAGTAGCCAATGTTTTTAAGGAGATGACCGGTGAAGCGATGGCTGTCAGTAGCTATGTTTAAACACTGTCCTACAAAATAAAGATGAACCTACGTGAATGCCGAAATGGCGATGACAGATAATTATTACATGTAGTAGTTTGTAACGACATTAACGGGGCATGAAAGTAGCCGGGCGCCTCGTTAATGCGTTAGCTTAGCATCTTAGCACTGTATGGAGCGGAGGTGCGCCGGCATGACGGTCCGCTCATGTGTATGTGCCACGCTGTGTTGCAGGGAAGCAGGCAGCCATGGCCCCAAGCCGGAATGGAATGATCCTGAACCCTCACTTTCACAAAGACTGGCAGAAAAGAGTGCGCACCTGGTTCAACCAGCCAGCCAGGAAGATCCGCAGGTGAGAACATGGACGTATGCTAACTTGAGCTAACGTAGCCGTAAACGATTAGCATTGAATTCGGTTCATATGTTGGGAGTTTTTTTTGGCCCGTAAAGGTTAACTAAACCATGCTATGAAACCAGGATTCACCCCATGTGTACATCAATATATTATTTACATTGACAGACGTTTCTTATACTCTGTAGTTACTTTGTATTATGTGAACGTGCGTGTGAGTAACTGTCCCTCAGTCCCATGCGACATTATTAAACTATAATAAAACAAACTGAGAAGTAGTTTAAGTAACTGTACCTTGTTTCATTTGAGCCACTACTTCGGCTGAGCAAGCTGTTGGTCAAACAGGACAATCTTGACATACCTGTTTGCCTGCAAACTTATACTGAACTAAGCAGATACAGCAAACTACATGGTTTTGTTTTTTTTCTTTCTTTTAATTGATACTGATATTTTACTGATTCGGTATAAGCTTGAGGTTGGCTCATGAAGCTGTAGAGTCTTAGAGCTGATGTAGCTTTCTGCTGTGAATCTTAGTAGAGCCTACAACTGACTGAAGTCTTTGCTAGCAGTTAATGGTTTATGTGGTGCCTTATGTTAATATGTTATGATAGTGTATTTGTGCCCTGGTGTTTTACATATGGTGTCAGCCATAATAGAAGTGAATGTTTAGGGACTCTTTTTACCTCCCTAGTTAGCAGTCATTGTTTGGGTCAGTTTCTTTTCAAAGCCAAACATATTTGTCCCTCAGGTACATCCTCTTTCGAGGAAGTTGTTCACATCTGTGAGTCCTTACAGATGTCTAAAAAGGTCTTTTGGTTGATCTAAACTTACGACTTTTTTCTCAGGCGAAAGGCTCGTCAGGCTAAAGCCCGCCGCATCGCTCCTCGCCCTGTTGCCGGACCACTGAGGCCACAGGTTAGGTGTCCCACTATCAGGTACCATACCAAGGTTCGTTCTGGACGTGGCTTCACCCTCGAGGAACTGAAGGTACGATTGTAGTTCTCTGTAAAGGTAAAGCACATATTTCATTTGTTTGGACCTAAAACTATTAAAGTGACATTAAACATTCAGTGCTGCATTAATTAAAATGCACACTTACACACAAGTGTCACACTTGTCAAAGTTTACCTTGGCAAAAACATCAAGTTCTCCCTGTATGAGGAAAGTAAATGAGCTTTAATCAGAAACTGCTGAGAGCACGAGGGCTTCTTTTGTTTTCTTAAGTTTTAAGTGTTTTCATGCATGTGTAGCCGTATAAATCAAATCCTTTATCTGCTATAAAATTAGTCATGAAGAGAGCTAAACTAAGAGTCTTCAAAATTCCTGACCACTACCAAGAGACAATGATTAAGAGAATTGTCAGGATATTTAAGTAAAATGTATTCTTTCATGATAGTTATCAGCTAAGTAATGAATGTCCATGAACTTTGAGTCATGGCCAGCTGTGCTCTCATCATTGGCCATCGATAGTAAACCCCTAGTTGTGATCTTGCTTTTGCAAGTGGCCCTGTATCCCATGTAACTATAAAATGCCTCCAGCAAGTGCGTTAACCATTGATGGTGGATGTGTTCAGGAATGTAACAACCATTTTGTTTTGCATCACAGCAGTCTAGATGATGGCAAATCTCAGGACTTGCTGCATTTGCTTGATGAATACGTTGAACACATTTTCTAAATGCTGCTATTTGTTATTTAAAAAGGAAGCGATTTTATGCTGACAGCTTGACATCAGTGTTTTATCATGTACAGGGCACGTGATCAAAATCAGAATTGTAAACGATCAAGTCCTCCTGTGCTAATGTTCACGCAGGCGGCTGGCATCCACAAAAAGACGGCCCGCACGATTGGCATCTCAGTGGACCCTCGCCGCCGCAACAGATCCACAGAATCTCTTCAGGCCAATGTGCAGCGCCTGAAGGAGTACCGCTCCAAGCTCATCCTGTTCCCCAGGAAGGCTTCAGCCCCCAAGAAGGGAGATAGCACTGTAAGTTTTCACATGGCACACAAAGAATAGACTTTGGTGTTTCTCCTTGTTATTAATTTACTTTGTTTTGTTTGTTTGGCTCATTTTCCTGAGGAAAAAACAAGTGTTGAAGCATTCAACAAAAGCATGTGGCCAGTAGGAGTTGGCTGTATATAGAAACTGAAAAAGCACAGTTTTGGAAGCCCTCTTTGGTGTGAATGTACCTTTTCCTTATTTAAAATGACTTTTTAAAAAAAAATATTTTAATGTATTTAAAAAAATGGCTAAAATAAGACACAGTAGAGATTATAGAGACTACAGCAGGCTTTTATGTGTGAAGGATAATTTGATATTTGAATACCTTCTCGGCTGCTTCCTTTAGACTCCGTGGGATTTGAGGTTACCTAGGTAACCTGGGGACACGTCTACTAATTATGAAATTCCGTTAAGCTGGGGAAATGAGGCGTACTGATGAAATTCAAGGTTTCTCTGTTAGATCATTATTAAAACATGCAGAATCAGCCGTGCAGCCAGTATAATAATTCTAGTCTGACTGCCGGAGATGAGCTGCGCTCCCACAGTCTGCCACCTTTAAATGTGAACGTACGAGTACGATTCCCATCGGGGTGATCGGACTCAAACCAGACGGCCTTAATAAGCATTTATTTGACGCTCTTTTGTGAAAAGTCTTGCTGTCTGTTCCCTTAACAATATTTAACTGTGTCCTCATTTCAGGAGGAGGAACTCAAGATGGCCACTCAGCTCACTGGTCCAGTCATGCCCATCAGAACTGTAAGTGACAGCTCCTGTAAGATTACCCTGTATATCTGTTTATTAAGAAAACTGAAAATAATTTGTTTTCACTGAAGTTATTGACCAGTTTTACCTGGACCAGTATTAAAGCAGTGATGACTGATAAAAGATGCATTAACAGTCTGATCATTTTGCATTACAGCAGTCAGATGATGACAAATCTCCGGAATCTCTGTATTTCTTTGATGAAACACTTGAACCCTTTTTCTGATGACTGCTGTTCAAAAAATAAAAAATCAGCTGGAAAGCTGAAGTGATTTTCACAAAATGTTAAATTCTCAAAATTAGACTCAAGCTTGAGGATTTGGAGAAACCATTATTTTGCAGTATTCGGGGTGTGTGTGTCTTAACCCTTGTGTTGTTTTTTCCTCTAGGTGCACAAGAAGGAGAAGGCCAGGGTTATCTCCGAGGATGAGAAGAACTTCAAGGCTTTCGCCAGCCTGCGTATGGCTCGCGCCAATGCTCGTCTTTTTGGCATTCGTGCCAAGAGAGCCAAAGAGGCTGCTGAGCAGGACGTGGAGAAGAAGAAGTGAAAATAGTCACTATGGAACTTTGCAAAATAAAGTGTTTAAAAAGAGCAAGGTGTGAATGTCATTATTACAATCTCATTTAGATTGACAGATGGCAGTTTTCACGAGCTAATCATAGATAAGCTGGCAAGAATTTATTCCTTCGCCAAGGCGAGAGCCAAGCCGTGCATTTCTGTCAGCCACATTACACACAAACACCACCATTTGAATTTCATAAAACCTGGAGAGGTGCTTGGAGAGCACGAGTGAAGGAAGAACTCAGTAGATGAATGTATTCTAATCAAATATTTAAAAAATGTCAGAACCTTGGAGGATGTGTTCACGGCAGTCCATTTCAAAGATGGTATAAAATCAGTTTAAACTAGCTGTTGGGTTAAGACTGCAGTCTGTAACACGTGACAATATGCTGGATTGGAATATATCACAAGTTTTTGCAATAAGAGGACAAAACCCCCAATGAAAACTTTCTTTGGCACTAAGGTTCAAACATCTATAACACAGGAGTTAATCAAAAACCCGATTACACAAATTTAAAAAATCAATAGAAAGTCTGATGAGGTCTTAATCCAGCAGGCGCTTTGGATCGGAGTAAGATACGTGGATACTGAAAACAAGCCACAGATTTTTTAGTTCACATCTGTGACTTGTTTGTGTCAAAATTCAATGATTTTACTTTTTTGTATTACATTTATGAGTCCTGGTCAGATGCAGAATAGATTGGTGGGGTTAAAAGTTGAGAGACCAGCCCCCAGCACAACGCTGGGACACATCTGTCTGTAGTGCAGTGAACTTGCTCTAAATTTGGTTCAGCGTGTAGAACTGACGCTTTTACAACAGTAGGGGGCACTGCAGGCACAAAATGTAGATAATTGATGCAGACGTCAAATAAAATGAGGAGTTCTAAATTAATATTTTGTTTTGGAGCGTGTCAGACTTGATAATTTAATACTCTTAATCAGCATATCACTAACTCAACTGTCAGTAACTCAGGAGGGAAGAGTGGGAAATACTCCAGTTAATTCCTGTAGTTTTTCTTTCTGTTGTCAAAAAAATAAAGTTTAAAGCAGGGTTTAAGCCAGGAAGATTCTCTGAAACAAACTGATTACTAAAATATTGAAAGACCTGTATATTATTTACAGCATGGTAATGCACAGGTGAGTGGATATCAACAAGACCCCGGAAAGAAGGTCAGGAGATGTGGATGGTATAAAAAAATTTTTTAAAAAAAAAGGAAAGTTGGAAAGTTTTACATTGAGCACCTGCAGGAAAACAAAGCTGAATGTTAAATTCTCGACTTTTGTCTGGCAGGCATGAACCAAGACTTGTATAAAGCCCTGCTATTACAGCCGAGGCTCTGCACATTTTGCATTTTGTGTACTGTGGGTGTTCTGATAAAGTGAAATGAATAAATATACAAAACAACACCGGAGCAGAACAACAGAAAATCTCGCCGATGGAGTGAGATTTCCTGCCTCTAATGCATTACTCACTACAATGTGAGGAAAGTGTCAAAGATTCTGTATGCTCAGCATGTCAACATACACAAGCTGGAAAAAAAAAAAAACAGGATGTGGGAGGCTCCGTGCCCTTGAGTCTCCTTAGGGTGTCTCTGTGGTCCCGCGGTCTGAACGTCCATAAATAATTCAGCTGATGAAGGTGAGTGGACAGTCAGGTTGGTTGGACAGCGGTGATTGATATGGCTGATAGGAGCTCAAATGGATGGTCCTGTTATTCGTATGATAGGGTGTTGGAAAATAACTGATACACAGAGACAAAGAAGACTTTAGAAATATTGCTTCCTCCACTAAATGGTTCATCTGCGCATTTATGTGCAGTCATTTAATCAGGATGGACACATTCAACTATCACCGTGTCTCATTAATGGCCACTGGGATGAGTTTCCTGTTTTACAATGCTGCATTAAATGCTTAACAAAGTATAGATATTCTTATTGATTTCTGCCAGGAAGCTCATTCTCTGCATTTCACCCATCCTGTGGATTAGGACAGAGGGCCCAGCCACCGGGCAGGAGAAGATTGTTAAGTCAATGTACCCCAGATCATAAAAAAGCCACCCAGAGATAAGTGATTTTGTTTTTAGTTGATGGAGAGAAATTAATTTAACAACTTTAACAATTTATTGAGCAAGAAATCACAGACTCACTACCTCAGATACACTTTTAAAGAATAAATCCATATCTCTATCTCACCTTAATCTATAACTGTAACGTGGAGAGCTAAATGAGTTGAATGTCTTCTTTTTTTGCTGCTCAACAAAACATCTCACAATTGCAGTCAGTGAGGCTGGGCATCCGGCAGTGTGAGCTTCTCTATGGTGTACCCTTTGTAAAAGGGGAACTGCAACCTTTTTGACCATAGTGTTAAAACGAGTCAAACATGACGCCTGGAGATAGCAGCTTCCATCACCGGTAAGAAAACTTTAGAATCAATAATGTCTTTGAAACCCTCTGAAAACCTTCCTGTGCACAAAAATACCTCCACTCAGTGGAGCCGCTGGTGGAAAATTTTACACAAATGCACTGAGGGAGCTTGACTAGACTACAAAAAAAAAAAAAATATGTGAGTGCACCAGACCATGTGAAGAGATCCTTCTATTTGGGTTATTGTACATGCAATGTGGTCAGCAGCACCAAGGCAAGCACTGAATGTGACTGGGGAGAAGCAGCAGGGGGACTCGGAATAGATAATCCATGTGTAAACGCAGGGAACGTCCTGTGAGGTGCTCAACCGATGCAGCAGCAGCAGCAGCAGCAGCAGATGGTCGTTGTTTGGAGCTGTGGCGTAACAGGGCTCAGGTGTGTGCCCCAAAGCAGACGCTTAATACCACCTCTGAATACCCATGGAAGAAGAGGCAGTGAGGGTGAAAACTCCAGGAGAGATCTGCCTCTGTCGGAAGGCAACCAGAGTGTGCGCGTTAAACACTGGCTGCTGATCCAGGCTTCTTTTGTCTGAAGAGCTTCACACGTAAAATCAACCTGAAAGCAATGCATGTGCATTTTTATTTATTTACTTTTGAATGAGTAACATGGTGATCATCTCAGCAGAGTAGTTAATTAGAAGCAGGGAGCCAAATGTTTTACATCTCATGCTGCTGGAATGATTTTATTGACCTGCCCATCTGCTTTAAAAGCCTCTCAAAGCCTCATATCCTCTTGATATAAAGACCAGATTTTAATGCGGCGAAAGTCAAATGAAAGCAAAGAATGTTCCACGTATCCGAAGAACATTTTAGCACCGTGAGGTTTGAAAAGCTTCTGCAATAAAATGTTAAAATGTGAAGCCTACACTTTGCTTTTGTCATTCACTTTGCCACAATAACTAACAGCCAGCTGCACAAGGTGCTTTCAGACAGCTTGAACCGAGTTCTTACTTTGAGTTTTACATTTTCTCTGTTTTCTTCAACTGCTTTGTCTCTCACGGCCTTCGGTGCTGTTTTGCAGAAACTCGAGAGCTGATGTTTTTTGTCAGCGCCATGTATGAATGTTATGCAATATCTGGAAATACATTCAGGAAAATAATACATTTGTGGGTGGACTGTGAAAAGGTCCAAGCATAGACGCAGTGTAGAAACAATACATTATATAACATACACAGCTGTCAAGTGATTGAAAAACCACTCTGTGAATCAATTCATTGTCATTTTTACTGAAGGCAACTTTACACTTGACTTGGAGCATTTGTGCGTGCGTGCACTCAGCGCATACTGTGTAGTACTTGTGGGTGCATGTGTGTATTTAGCAAAGGTAGAAGAGTCACCTGCCTTCAGCTGTCTGCAGCTTCCACACGGAGATTTGATTGCGATGTGCTGCTGCTGGATGAGCAGTTATTTTGAGCTTCCTCTTGTAGTTTTATGCATGTGTGTGTAAAAGCTGACAATACTACTAAAAGGCTGAATCTCAGTGCAGAATGAGAGGTTTCTCTTTAAAGACGGTCCCATAAATGGCCAAGACGCAGAAGAGGATGGTGAAAGGAGCACTATTGTGTTCACTGCTGACTCCAAAATGTTCATTTCATGTACTGTTCCTTGCTGCAGCCCATCAGTTCATGCTCTGTGTGAAACATGCCTAAGGCCACCTTCCCTTTTGGTCAGCCCCTGTCCAAACAGAAAAGCAAGAGGATTGGGCTTCTGTTCTGAAAGCCAGATCTCTGTGCCTGAGATGGCCACTTTAAGGATATCTACCCTCAATAACATCACAGAGCATCAAAGAGTAGAAAGGGAAAAAAAACGGTAATGTGCCTGAAGCCTGAGCTTCAGCTCACAGAGGTTACTTGCACATATGCTAACCACATTATTTTTACCTTTGCAGTATAGAAAATGAAGAAAAGCACAAATGCTGCATGCAGTGCAGCTTACATTAAGAAGCCTCTTTTTCCCTCTCTCTTTTGCACATATTTCAGTGCATCCTGTTCTTTCTGTCCTCATAATGTTCAGTGAGCAACTTAGTCCTGAGCGGGGAGGCTGCTTTAATAACTAGTTGAACATTTGGTCATAAACAGTAGTATCGTGTTGGATAACAATCTGAATGGCATGCCTGTCTAAATCCTGGTCCAAAATCCACAGAGGCTGCAGAGAATTAGCAGATAGAAATGAGCGACACCTTATGGAGGAGGGTTAAACATGAAAATAATGCTATGTCTGTGTTTATAGACAAGAATTTAACCAAATCACTCAAGATCTGTTCGCCTCCACCTTCGTGTGAGCTTCCAGATCCCAGCCTCCTTTCCCTACCTCTTTCTTTTATGGACTCGATTTCTAATTGAACTCAAAATAATCGAGTCCCAGCGAAAAGCCCATCCCTTACATCAGCAGCTGGACTCTCTCCACTCCCCATCCCTACAAGCCGAGCCTACTCCCTCCTCACCAGTCTAAGCCAATGAGTTTCGGCGGAGAAAACAAAAATCAAGCAGTGTGTTATGGGAGCGGATTAAACAAGTGTGCTCAAGAAGAGAAGCAGCTTCAGGTAGGAAGTGAGTCTCCCGCTTAACCCGACAGTCAGCGCAGTTTATCGGTTTGGGTGAAGTGAACCTGAGTTTTTGATCAGCTACAAATAGTCTCGGAAGTGAGTCAGATGAGCCAGCGGTAAATGAGGCTGTGAAAGTAGACTGTTCTCTTTACTCTTATTTAACTGTTGCTGTTATTTAGCCCCCCTAAGCCTTGACCGGTCCTGGGTTTTGAAGCTTACAGATGAGCGGTGGAGTTTATTCACCGGGATAAAGTGTGAAGTAGCCGTTTAGGCAGCCTTCTTCTTCTGAGCGTATGTGTGGATTTCACCGGTGGATTGCGTAGAAGTTTGATTCATAACACGCGCTGGGTCGTATCTGGGAGCCTTTGATGCTGGCTGTATTTTGAGCTTTCTGGAGTTCAGTTGCAGATTGATGCTTTGAGATAACATGTGGTTTCACAACTGGCTGAGATAGACGCGTACGGGCGCTGTCCTCGGTGCTGAATGCCATGCGCCGAGCGCGCTGCACTTCTTCGTTCATAAGGATGTCAAATTTACAGTGAATGATATTAGAGGAAATTACAGCCCCACCTTTAAAGCATTTAAGGGGGTTAATAGTTGTGCGAAACCGCCGTGCTCAAGGACACTTAAGCAGGGCGTATGGTGCCCACATTAAACACATCGAAGTCTTTTCTTTGACTACTACCTGCTAAACCCATTGCCTTTTTGGATCCATGATTCTTTCCATCTACTTTCACTTGTTTGCTTGTTTTTTATTAGGAGGAAATACACTTTAAATCCTTTAAATGCATCAGCCATCTCATATTCAGTTCTTGAAACAGGATAAAATAGTGAAAATACAGGGAAAGCTTGATACAGGCGGACTCTCTCACCCTTTAAAAATTGTAATAAAGCTAGAGTTAGAATAAGAGGTGGCACTCAGTTTGACCATCTTAAATGAATCTTTGCAGGAATTTGAACTAGACTCCTAAAGGCACAACCCTGCCACCTTCATGCCCTGTCTGTTGCCGTTACCAAGGTGAGATGATAACCCTCAGGAGGGGGGACAGCTCTGACAGGCAGCAATAACAGCTTGAGTTTGCTTTGGTCCCCTGAGACTTAGCAAGAATCTCTGTTTTTCTTTTTTGTGACAGCTGTACCAAGTCAAAAGGGCCCGTCTCCTGTGAGAGTGACACGTCTTTACCGAGATCCCTCAACCTACCACTGGATTTTTCCATCCCTCAGAGCTACACCACAGCCTCACCTCGCACTGCTTCGCTGGTTGGCAGATCTCTCTTGCCCTGAGCCAGGATGAATGATGTTCTGGAGGCCACCTCCCCTGCAACCAGCCTCAGCGGTCCAGCTACCTGTGTCACCAAAGTCGAGCTGCGCGTGTCTTGCAAAGCTCTGCTGGACCGAGACACTCTGAATAAGTCTGACCCCTGCGTCATACTCATGGTACAGAACGATGGACAGTGGATAGAGGTGAGACTTCATTTTATTCTTCAGTACTGGCACATGTACAGGTGAGCCTCTGGGAGGGAAAAGTGTGACTAATATCTCCTCACTTAGCAGTCCACCTTCATTTATTAATCTCCCTGCCTGAGTCATTACCTGCATTATTTCAAGAATTGAAGCCTTGACTCACACATCGAAAGAGCTGAAATATTCAAATGCAGGCTCTTGAGGTGATTTAAATAATGTGTTTTCTTAATGTTATTATTGTTAATTGCACAGGGACATACAGTGGAGACTTGCTCTCTTCCCTCCTTGTATCACAAACCTAAGATTAAAGTCTGGTGATGTGTGAAATGTTGTAGATTGGGAGTGATATTGCTCTCTCTGTCTCTCTCCAGTCGTCACAAAATCTGTGTAGTCATACAAGATCGACCAGGGAGATAAATCTGTTAATGGTTTGGTGAACTTGCAGCTGTTTTATTTTTTTTTCCTTTCTTTTTATTTATTTATTTCTTTTTTCTTTGCTCTTTTGGAAAAGAGCATGGCTTACACAACAGATGCCTGATTCAGAATTGAAAATGTCAAATGGAGTATACATTTGCAGTCATCACTGTCTGTCTCCACAATTAAAACAACTCGCACACAAATTGTGTTCTCTGCCCTGTAGGATTCACATTATGTGCAGTATAATTCACTTGTCTACATGGATAAACAGTGGGCTGGTAATTTGCAGCATGATGAGATGTATTCCAGCTGAAAATGTTTACTTTCTTGGTTTGGTCCCAAGCTGATCTGAAGTGTAGGCAGCGGCTCTCTCATTTCCCTGTTAATTAAGTCATTTAGTTCATGAGGGAGAGCCAAAAGGCAGGTCTCCGTTAAGTAGAGGATGTGTTAATATGTGGCAGAGGATATCTAATTATATAGATTTTTTTTTCCCCCTGCAACCCTTCATCTAGCAAAAGGCTCTGTTTTCAGGGAAATGGGAGATGATTAACCCTGACAGATTCCAGCCACATGGGAGTAATTTGTTGGAGGTGCGCACATTAATGTTTGGGCTATATGAATGTGGAAGCCTCGAGATGCTATTTTTAGGTGGGGACGATAAAAACTTGCTTTGAAGTTGTCTTGGATTTAATTTGATGGGAGGGTGTTACATGAGACTGACCTGGGTTCAATGTGGCATGAATTTATGAGTGGCTATTTTTAGCCGCACTAACTGAAGCATATGCTTGACAAAAAATCAGATAATAGCCCCATCACTACAGCCTATCTATCTATCTATCTATCTATCTATCTATCTAAGTCTTGACAATCATAACAGTATTCACCAGTTGTCCAATGCTCTGCTGTCAAATCCCTCAGTTCTGGGCGGCACCATCCCGTCTGCAAATTGTTTACTTACGTCAACAACTGAGTAAGAAGCAGAGCCCACTCATATCGCCACCATATCACGCTCTTCCTGCCGTCTATGCTCATGCTGCGTGGCCCCAGTGACTTGTTAAACTGCACGTTTCCACGATTACCTTTTTTCACCACCTGCTCACCGGGCAAATTAGGAGGCAGGTTATAGATGACATGACATGTGCTGCTTTCGCAGATTTGTCCTCTTCTTACGTAAACTGGACCCTGCACGCTTCTCTGAAAACAGTTATTCCCAAAACCCGATCTCTAATTTAAGCTGCATGTATTTGTTATGATAAAGCAGCCTAAATAGTGCACTGATTATAGAAATGAATTTCCCATGTCAGGAATCTCTTTATAGTTTCTGGCCCCACACCAAAAGCAAACAGGCGTCACACACCGACTAGCACAAACTACCCTATGTAGCTCTGATTAGCCTTCATCAACAAACAGACTCATCAGACTCATCCCAAATCTGTCCATCCAGATGGCACAAAGAGAGAAAGAATAGGCAAGAAAGACCAGTAAAGAAAAAATAGGAGTAAATGTGACAAAGGAGGCCAAGTCTGACCTGGTAATTCTTTTTTTTTCCTTTGCATTGCTTGCTTTGAAACAATAAAGCAACACCTGCTTTTTATATTGCTTTTAGCCAGACAGCTATTCTGGCTATTAATCTAGAAGTCTGACAATGTTTAGAAACAAGTACATCCTTTTTTTCCTGAACTACTAACCTGGAGCTGAATTACAAAAATAGAGGAAACTAAGATAGAAGCTGGCAGTTGATCAGTTACATTATATTTGTGAAAAAAGTAAGTAAATAAAATGGAAATTGTTGGCCTTAATGTAATCCTCTGAAGCAGTGTCTACAGATAAAACCTCCACCCCTCAAAAATAACACAAAAAGTTGTAGTTATTTTATTAATGTAAATAAATAAAGCAGAGCCGAGTATTCACACTGAAAATGTGAGTGTCAGATCAAACTCCAATGATTAGAGTGTACACAAGACAGGGAGTAACAGGTGGAACGTGACTTATTTAACCCTTTAAAGCTTGAAACATGAAATAATTACCAGAATTGTCTTGAAAATTGATTTTTTATTGAGCCTTCAGACAATTAAAACAAACATTTGCATATGTGAGTTTTAATTTATGTTATATTTGCTACATCCGGCATTTTAAAAAATTTACTGCTTAAAATTAACAATTAAAATAATTTAAAATACAATTAAAATATTGTGGAAACTCATATATCTAATATGATACACTGGGCGCTAACAGGTTATACCAGTGACTCTGGTATTTACATGCAGATGAAATGTGAAATGTCGTCATGCAAAATTCAGCATAAGAGAAGATCTTAAATTTTATCACAAGATCAACAACACTTGCAAGTGTTTGTGTCAAAACTTCCTGCATTTACAGTGAGATTTGACCTGCCCAGGGGGCACGGCAGGAAAAACAAAACAAATAAACATGCAATAACAACTTTGCTGTCCAAAAAGTACATTGGAGCAAAGCTGCAGTTTGTGAAAGAACAAAAAGGGCAAACACCGGGCTTCATGAAAAAATATGCTCTAGACAGACATGTTTGGCAAAGACCAAAAACAGCTTTTCAGAAAAAGAACATCATACCAACTATGGCGGAAGTGTTACATTGTGGGGCTGCCCCAGTGCCTTAGGGAACGGGTAGCTTACAGTCATTGATTCAAGTAAAAATCCTACATCATACCAAGAAGTGCTTGAAGATAACATGAGACCAAAAGCTGAAGTTGAACCAGAAGTGGATAATGTGCAGGATAATGATCCTAGACGCACTAACAAATCAATAAAGGAATGTCTCAGAAAGAAGGAACAGAGAAAGCTCATGCAAGAAACCATCTTGCAGCTGAAGGAATTTTTGCATCGAACAGTGAAAAACTCTGATCTCAGACACCGATTCACAATTGTCCAAAAATACCTTAAGAGGTCATTTCTGCCAAAAGGGGCAATTATAGCTTCACTGCCCTACTTTCTTTCTTTCTTTCTTTCTTTCTTTCTTTCTTTCCTTCTTTCTTTGGCAGAAGAAAGGCACACCTGTTAATGTTGAGGTTGAATACTACCTTTATCTCTGGGCACAATTTAACATTTTATGTGTGTCCAAATATCAAAAAAGCCTACAGTTTTCATTAGATGCACTTATTTGTTCACATAAAAAAAAGGACGAAACCCCCAGAAAAACCCCATCGGGACTATCAGGACTCCAGTCGAATTATTCTTGCATGGGTGTTTTGGGCCCATGCCCTTCTTTATCATGTAAAGTGGCACCAATAAAGATGCTTCCGAGTAGGTGGGAGGCTTTATGTGGTTTGGGTCTCCTTGGAGGGAGGGCTCAGCTCAAGTTATTCTGAGTCATCCTTATTGTCCTACAATGAAACATTTCTATTCACAAATATGAGTGGGTTTCTTCCAGGTTGGTAACAACTCTGTTCACTGCGTGCCAGGATTCACTGAAAAGGATGACGAGGAAGTTTTATAACTTTCACAATATTATATTCAATATCGTCTGTGTCCGTTCAAATGTCTGAGAAATGCCACCAAGAATGACCTTAAATGTTGATGTATTGGTTTTTTTGTGAAAAGCGGGACCTGAAGCTTTGCAAGAGAAAGCAAATTCTTTCCCTCAGTGCTGACTGATGTCTTGTGCAGTATTTTAACGATTTCCCATAATGTTCCCCCTTGAAGAAAGTGTCACGGCTTATGCACACCTTGTCACGATGAAGACAGTCCATCATTCACCGTGGCAAACATTATGCTTTAATATAGCATGCAAGAGGAAAGCTTCAGATCCAATTATGTTGACAGCATCGTTATTCTTTGGCATATCATTTATAAAAACCTTAAGTGGCTTCAAAAGGAAGAAAATTACCATTTTAAATGTAAAGTATAATTATTATATTTTTCCACAGATCTAGGAAGACTGGCATCACTCTAAAAATCACAAAATGAAGGAATACCTTTCAAAAGACCCAGAAAATCGATTACAAGGAGCTGTTGGCTTGTGATCTGAGATACTTGCTTGATGTTTGTGCTTTGATTTGTAGATTAGACGTATAAAATTTTGTGCGTGATGCAGGAATCAGGCTTCTTATTCCAGTTCAGTCCTTCAGCTTATACACTCTCCCAAGGCGAGAGATGAGAAATGGGAAAACACTGTAAACCGTTTGTAAAGTAATCAAAAGCAAAGTGTGGATCTGCCCCGCTGACAATGAAGAAATGACTTTGGACTGTGTCGCAGACGAATGCTATTGAAGCCGCTACGTTTGGATGAGCACTTAAACCTTCCTCAGTCCTTCATTTGCTGATAGATCAGTTCCATATAATGCATCTTGGTGGGTCTTTTCCCTTCTGGGTCGTTCAGTATTTACACATTTAGCTTTAAGTCCCAAACATCGCTTATACACGCACATTTGGTTAATCTTGGAAATTCGTGACAAATTTTTTTTTTCTGTGTATATTTATTGTTCTTGTTAAATTTACCAGTACTAAAGTGCTGTTGACTTCAAAATCACGCTCAATGATGATTTGTCCTTGTGACAAATTGGGCAGTGTAGAAATGTTCATGGAACTGTGTGAGAGCTAAATTCTACATCACGAACAGATGGGGCCCCAGAGAGATCAGCTTTTCCTTGTCAGGCAGTCAAAGACAAGCATGGATGTTTTCTCTAAGCTGAGATTAAATGTCAGAGCCCTCCAATCATCTCTCATATCATCCTCTTGACAAACATAATAACGTCTGCCCTTCTTTGTAAAGAAGCTGTTTCTCTTTCTTACATGCAATGTAAAACGGTATAGGATACAGTCTGTCAAAGAGTCTGTCATTTCTTTACAAATGGTTATAGTCTGTCATAATTAGGAACATTGGATAAATTAGTGTTGAGATTCAAAAGTTCATTCAGTGTGTTCCCTCTCAGCTGGACAGGACAGAAGTGATCAAGAGCAACTTGCACCCAGTCTTTGGCAAGGTTTTCTCGCTGGATTACTACTTCGAGGAGGTTCAGAAACTGCGATTTGAGGTTTACGACATCCACGGCACTCACAGCATCGGAACCCGGGATGATGACTTTCTGGGAGGGGTGGAGTGCACTCTTGGCCAGGTAAGCAGATGCTGCTGTCTTACTAACCCATTTTTGCCAGCTGTAGCCCCAGATTTGTGTTCTAATAACTGGCATTTGTTGGTGTAAAAGCACTAAAACATGCCCCCTTTTGTCTTTGCTGGTAAATGCTGCACCGCTTGCAGTAAATGATTCATACTTATTAGTGATGCCAAAGGCTCAGATCTATATACTGCTGTTTGCTGCTCAGGGCTCAAGGCCAAACGTTTTGTTTATCTTGCTCTTTGCAGATTGTGGCCCAAAAGAAGATGGTGAAACCTCTGTTGCTCAAGTATGGGAAATATGCCGGCAAATCCACCATCACAGTAGGTTTCTGACATCGCGTGTGTAATGTTGCTGCTCTGATGAATGAACTAATTTGAACACATAACACATTAGCCCTGTGTTGCTCCTTGGTATCACACTAGCGGTGTAATTTTATTTTATAAGTTAGACATCTTTTCTATGGTAGTGTCCATTTTAGTGGCACAGAGAGGCATTCCCACTAAGCGCACAGGGAAGCAAGAAAATCCATAAGAAATGATGCATGCATAAGAAATCATGTGTCAAATGTGGAAGAGAATAGCTCTTGGTTCATTATCCACCATCTTATAGTTAACAAGCCAGTGGCGGTAGCACATCAAAACATGACAAGGTAATCACGCAACCCTCCGCTCAGGTCGGGAAATACACAAGAGAATCTCATCTTCTCCTTTCTCTAATGAATTCATGGTGGACAAGCTGCTGCAAAGTCTGACAGCGTTATTATCACCGGGCTGGACTGTCACACGCAGTACAGATGTTCCCGTGTTTGCGCCGGTCTCCTGCATGTTTTTGGTGTGAGCGTTTGTTGTCTCTTCACTTACTGAATACAGGCAAAATATATATATATCACTCAATTTTTTTGCCAGATTTAGAATTTGTTTAAAGAGCAAATGCATTTTGAAGCTCTCGAGGGGAATGGCGAGGATTCTCACAAAGGAATAATCTGACCATGTCATCTGCACAAGCGCAGAGAATTCAGTGCACCAGCATAATGCCGAACCATTATCCATAATGCTGTAGTGGCACACGCATAGTGGCATTAAAAATATGCCTCTGTTGATTTATAATAGTGTAGCTCTTCATTATACTTTACTTGCTACACATTTATAAAGAAAAAAAAACCCCAGAAAATAATCTTAGTGTAGCATATTTTATGAGAAACGATGGAGATAATGTAGGAGGTTTTTTTTCTTCGTAAAAAACATCCTAGATTTATAGACACATATTTGTACTTCTACACCCCCATTGACATGATGCACTATCGAACCCAGGGGACCAGGATTAGGTAACACACCAGGTATTTGAGGTTACATAATTACTAGCTAAATTCAAAGTCAGACCCTGTGGATTTCACCTCAGACAAAGTTAAGATAAGTAAGAGAATGAATTAAGAAAATATACTTTTGCCATATAGTTAGGTATACACGCTGTGGGCTACAAAGTGAGCCCAATAGATGCACACCAAATATGTCTGTTAGCATCTATTATTTGCTGTGTACCCATTAATGTGCAGACAACTTGCTGCTGCTGTACAGCCTGCTCTATTCTTTACCAAACAAATATATTTTCATTGCTTTTCATTTGCAAAAGCATGAACCTGCTCCTTTCTGTGCTCACTGTATTGTTGCCTTATGTATAACAGACAGCAAAAACCATAACCTCAAGCATGAGACAGAAGCTGTTTTCAAGCATGAATTCCAAAAAATGTGCAGGGAATCGTGTTGGGACAATGTCTGAAGTTCCCCTTTCCCACGTGAGTGCTACCCCATGCTGTCATGTGTCCTGCTTCCTGGAGGTGTGAATTCACCAGGCAATTAGTGCACTCTTCTTTTTGTGCACTCTTCTCACATATCTTCTGGACATTTGAACAAACATACTTCTTAATGTTTATTAAAGGGCAAAGCAGGTGTGTTTCAGTTAAAAGCCTTCATCAGTGCAACTGGACATAACAGTTGTAAAGACAGCTGGCTGGTAAAGGCTGCTTAATGTCTGATCCGACTGCTTCAGACATTTGGGGTCTCAGGCGCACCTCTTTTGGGTGTGAAAATGTCTGTAGTCACAGGCAAAGCCTCATTCTAACTTTAATACTATAATCCTTAAACAGCCATTAAAATAGATCACAATCTACTCACGCTACACTATTTAATCTGCTGTCCTGACAAAGATGGAAAGAGCACGTGCACTGACCCCTTCTGCCTACATCTTTTACAAAGATTTTACATGGTTGTTCTTGTCAGGACAAACTGGGTGATAAAAAATAAAAAATAAAACCTTTCCTCCCCTGTCATCACTGTCAAGCGTTGTCTAGCCCTGGGCATGCTCACTTTACAGCCACAGTTCTGGCAATTTGATGTAAGGTTGCTGCCAGTTTCATACAAAGAAGCAGAAAGCAAAGCTTTGTGTTCCGTGAGGTGGACAGACAGCACAAAGGGAGCAGCAGAAGGTGCACTGTGTTTCTTACACCCTGAACTTTTTCCTCTCTAAACAAATGTCAAAAGTAAAAAAAAATTGATAACTAGCAAAACTTTACTGTTTTGCTGTGGTAACTTTTACATCTATAACAATGTAAATTCACAAATTGAGGCGATAACCTGACCCATTAGTAAGCTTCTAGCTAATGGGTCTCTCCACTCTCTGGTTTAATCCTACACCAAGTAAAAGCCAGTCCAAGAAAAATGCTAATGATCACAACGAGTTTCAACTATTTTTTTTACAATAAAAAACATAGAATTATGTGCATATACATGTCCACAGAAATATTACTGTTACAAGCAAGCAGGTAGACTGCAACCTGTAATTTGCATTTACCGTGTAATTTTTATAAATGTAAGGCGTCATTTACAGAGTATAAAAATATGTAGGCACTGTAGAACAATGTAGTAGCATTTGAAGGATTTCAAATAAATAAGAAACAAATCAGTAAAGAGTAGCTTTGGAGTATTCTGAAAGAAAGTAGACATCATTTATACAACAAGCCACCCATCATTTCATTATATTTTGCTTCCAGGGAGTCAGTGTTTCTTGTTATTGAGGAATTTTTGTTATTTTGAGGAATCATTTTGCAGGTTTTCTGAAGGTCTTTCACAATTTCTCTTGGGAGGCTGCTTTTTCACTGGTTTTTAGTTCAACCTAACTATTTTCAGAGGACTGTTTTTTGTTTGTTGAGCAATAAACACTGACCTGAATCTTTCAAGTGCAAAAAAGACATTAACTCAAAGGGATGAACCAATATTTTGTCTACACATAACAGACAGCTAAAAGAACCCAACCATTTTTAACTTGTAGCCTGTCACAAAAACACATTCAGTCAAAGAAATTTTATTATTTCTTTAACTTCATCAACTAAAAATGTCAAAGAAAATAAAGTTCGACAGGCACAAAATAGTATTTTTTGCACCAGTAAAGTCATTGCTTAGGTTAACAGAAAATTTGGCGTATCTTGTAATCATCTGCAGTTTCTCCTTAAAAGTTTTAAGGAAACTGGACATGTGGAAGTCAAAATAAAAAGTGTTGGGTCTTAAAAAAAAAAAAAAAAAAAACAAAAAAAAATAAAAAAAATATAAAAATAAAG
>VUQG01021755.1:21691-34229 GCA_015106755.1 Etia nguti | reverse complement strand
TGGATCTTCTTTTGCTGCTGGTTCAGTCAATATTGTTTGGAAAGAGATAAAACCTGCAGCTACAGAATCTAGCGCAAAAAGGACGTAAACACAGAGCGCGGACCCGCCGATGCTTCAAAATCAGTGAGCTGTCGGCTTTCAGCCCCGACCGCGTGTCCGCATACGTGCAGTCGGGTGAGAAAGCCGAGATCTCACTGATTCTGATGCGTCGGGTCCGCTTTGTGTTTAAGTCTTTGTGCAGAATCCGTGTACCTGCTCTCATTTACTGTTTTAGCTGTTCGGTGGTTGTAGAAATTTTCTGAGGTTTAACCTGAGATTCTGGTGTTTCGGGCAAAATAAATTTATATTTAAAAATCGATTCAGGATTTTAATGAATCGATATCACGTTATCCAAGCCAGAATCGATTTTAATCGATAAATCGATAATCAAAACCCACCCCTAATTTGCAGCAGTCCACCTCATGTGACTGGCTCTCGCTGGCTGCTGTGCACGGATGTGGTTTTGACTCAGACCGGACTCGTGAGCTCTGTCAGAAGTGAACTGCCTGAGTTAATCATCAGGTTGATAGAAACCGGGACAGGAGCAGCCCAGGTCAGCCAGAGGTCCAGGGAGGAAAGGTGGACTGATGATGACGAGATGATGAAGCAGTGGAGAGCTGGAACACGAAAGCTTTAACGGTAATGAGAGTGACGGCACTGACGATTAAGATTCGGGCTGATGACGACGCCGGTGATGCAGACGGAAGACATGAGTATTCTGATCATCTGCGTTTCTTCGGGGTCACTTTTTACAAAACAGGCTTTTGTAATCCAGGAAGCCGTGAGGAGCGGCTGATTGAGCTCTGGGTGTCCTTGGGCCTCCGCTGAAGTTTGTCTATTTAAAGCTGTGGCGTGGCTCTCCATGTGAAAGAAGGCCTCTGATTCACGCCTTTTACGAGGGCTCTTCATTTGTACTCTCTCGGCACGCGCGTTCACAAGCCCTCTTTTTCTTCTTTGTCCGAGTCTGCCCTCACACGAGCTTCCCTACAGCTACTGAATGTGTGGCTCAGGGAGGTTTTAATGCTACGTCTTTCCAAAAATCCCTTTTATTAGTTGCTCAGTCTCAAGGCTGGAAGCAGCTTAACAGATTCTAGCAGCAGGCTTCTGGTAAAACAGTAGCATATATATATTCAGCACAGCAAATTACACAGTCGCTGTGGTCAAATCGCTTAAAAAGAAGGTCACCGAATCGTGAATCTCTAACCTCTATGTGGGCCGTTTGATGGAAACGTGTGTCTAGACCGCGAGGCATTATCGGTATGCCATCCTCGAGGACAAATTGCTGAATGGACAGGGCACTAGCTCAGCCTCTTTGTCCTTGAGGTGCTTTGTGGACGAACTGTAACTCAGCCGGCTGAGGGAGCCCATTGTTTCAGGTCGAGGATAAAGGCCCGCTTTATTTTACTTATGGGCGTGTGCGCCTGAGAGAAAAGAGAGCGGCAGTTACAGACAAAGGAAGGACACCTACACGCCAAACACTGGGCGTGTCCTTCTGAGTTACAGTCAAGCAGTTGAGAAGACGGCTACAGGCCGGGTCCTCACTGGACCCAGAGCAGAGGGGGGGAAGTATGCAGTGTTTCTCACAGTCACAGCGAAGGGATCGGGAGTGGGGCTAAATTTAGGATGAATGAGCACAGTTCATTTGTTTGTGGGACATTTCCGTGGCTTGAAAAAGTCAGCAGTGTGACTGGAAGTGTTTCAAGGAATCAGAGAGGCGGGCAGAAGGAAGCGCGACAGTAGACGCTAATAGTGGTTAAGCTGAAGGCAAGATGAAGTAGCCTTTACAATCAGCACGAACCCTCCCAATGCACAAAGTGAACATTTGTGTTGTTGTCACCAACCAGCCTCTAAAGCCAGAAGCCGTTTCTGCTTTGTTTGTGTGGAGAGCCGTGTTCCTCACAGAGCTTCTGATTGCTCTCGCTCCCAGAGACTGGCAGCATGAAGGGCATGCTGGGAGTTCATGGCTGCACGTCTGTCACTTATTCTGTTTTCATGCCATTTTGTGGCCCAACTCTGAGGTCAATGCAGACTTAAAGCTCTATTTTTACAGTAGTTTTGTGTTTCTGTGCAGCTGTGTCCTCCCTCCTTCACGTCCATGTCTGACACTTCTTCTCCCGACTTCTGCCGGTTGCAATATTTGATTAGATACGGAGGCAGCCTGCAGATATAAGGCCTGTCCACGTTCCCCACAGTGTGCTTCCTCTGTTTCCTTTGCTGCCTGTTATCTGCGATGTATGTGGTAGCTGACAGACTTCCACCGTTGGCTGTCTCAGTCTGGTTTTCTTTCCTCTCTCTTCTCCATGCTCAGCTGGTCAGGCTTCGTGTTTCTGTGCAGCTCAAGGTCTTCTACGCCGCTGAGCTCGGAAGGAGACTCGATGAAAACTTCGGAGAGCTCCGGCAGCTTCACGCTGAGCTTTGAACAAAGAAGTTGCTCAAGGTTTTTTTGCTTTTTCATTACATTTCTGCCCAAGAATGACGTGCCTTTGTTCGCCGTTTGATGAATAACACAGTATTTATTTTACACTCCTGCGGCGTCTGTTGTTCAGAGAGGGCGGGTGGTGTTCTCTGTATGTCCGGATATTGTTGAGCACAGAGCAGCTTTCACTGTTCAGTGACTGAACAACAGATGTTATTAGCAATGGGATGAAAATAAATACCCGAAGTATAAAACATGACTCCGGCCACTGGTGAGACTGAGACGTGGAGGAAGACTCCGGGAAAATGGAGGAAGACTGTTTGGCCCATCTGACGCAACAAGTGTGTTCAAACTTTATGTTGGGAGCTCGACAAACAGCCGAGTTTTCCAGAAGACATTATCATGACATCACTCCGACCAGGCTTCACAAACAGCTGATCGTGCTGGGATGAAGCATGAAGAAGCAGCAAGCGAGAAGAACCAGGAGCTGGTGGAGAGAGCTTTGCAGGACGGTCATTCTGCAAAATCCTCAAACGACTGAGCCAATCAGGGCTTCACTCTGTGAGTGAGGCTGCAGGGAGAGGCACTCGGTGACTTTGGATTAAAAGGTTGATCTGTGGTTGGTTTCTGGTGGGATGCAAGTCGGGGCTCGATTAATCCTGGCTGGGTCTAATGTTTAAAGACACGAAACCCTCTGTGACCCGGCCACTGCAGATTGCTGAAGATGCAGCCCAGAGAGATCATCTAGAAGATGGATCGATGTATCTTTCACGCGCTGCCGGGAAGCCGTTTCACTTCAGGAACCAGATGGTGGGAATGTTTGCAGGAACGGGTCCCAGCTGAGTTGGGGGAGAGAGAACCGACGTGCAACCAGATGTTGTTGGTTTTGGTGACGGTGTTTAATGTCCAAAAGCAAGAACGGGACAAACTGAAGGGCAACAGGGCCTGAGAGAGTTGCCAAATCAAAGACAGGAACAAAACCAACCAGCTCACAAGATGACTAAACTGCAAACTGCTGACTCCTCGCCAAGAAGAAAGCACCGCTACCTTTGCTCCTGGTGTGTGCGCAGTGTGAGTGAATGGTGTGTGAGTATGTGTCTAAACCTGGCCCAGCCCCAGGCAGCAGCGAGTAACTCCACCTAGTATCTGCCTGTTAGCAGAACACATCCTCCCAGTGTCTGCCTGTAGCGTTTATGAACTGAATCACAGGCATAGAAGGTGCACTGCTCACATCAAATCACAGCCCACCCCGAGTCACATCCCTGTTGGGCTTAAATAGGGCAGCAACTAGGAGGATCCACTGATTGGTGGGTTGGACTGGGCTCCCTTCCAATCAGTAGTAAGCGCAGCGAGGAAGCGGAGTGACTGGCAGTGGCGTCACCGGGGCCAGAGGACAGCACGGTAACATCTACATCTCCCCCAAATCACTGTGTGTGGCCGATTCACCAGAACGGTTATGAGTGGAACTATGGATCTGTGAGCCCAAACTAAGAGACTGAGATCATTCGCTTATTTAAGGTTTAACCAGTTTAACCACGAGGCCCAGCAAGACCGGTTGTAGGACTGCTCTGACCTTTGTGATCTGAGACGGTCCTACGGGGGACAAGCACTGACAAACTAGGGCCCACTCATAAAAATGATGCACCACTAGTGGTCAAAACATCACTAATAAAGCTTTGCATGACTTAACCTCACGTTCTTTTTAATGGCCACAGTGGGCAGTACCTGTGGGGCATCACTGAGCAGCTGAGTTTATGCGCTTGGCCACTTGTTTAAAGTCCCACTGAATAAAACATTAAGCACATTTGTAAATTATGATAATTCCAAGAGTCAGAAAGGAGATTATTCAGGATTCATAAGCTAACGATTTATCACTCACAACTCATTAACCAAGGAGTGTGTGTTCATTTTCTCCTTTTCTCAGGAGTTCATAGCAGGAATATGCAAACCAGTGTGTGATTCACAGCGGCTACATCCATGTGTCATGAAGTGTGTCCTGCAAATTAGTGACAAATAGGCCTCCTCAGTTGTTAAGCTATCTGACGCCATCTACGCTCTGCTAACGCCTGGAACCTCTCCCACCAGTCATTCCAAACACAAACTTGTGCTGAATCCAGGACTGAAGTTCTCACAGTGCTCCTGCTTATCTGCAGTATCGGTGGCCGGTCCCAGTCCAGCCTGCTTTATCTCGCTGCCTGTAGGTTAATAAACAAGGACTGAGTAAACAGCAGCCAGGATAGGACACATGGGAGAGGTCGAGGTAGAGGAGCACAGAGATAACAGATGAGGGAAAATCTCCTCTCGTGCTGTCGTCTCCCTTTTTCGTTTGCCTCCCTCCGCACTTGTCACGTCTTCCCCGCCGCCTCACACTCTTCGTTCACATCAACTTCCTGCAACTTGTCGATCTGTGTCTCCGCCTGCAGATCTGTTTTCTTCATCTGTCTCTGGCTCTTTGCAAAAATGCCTCCTTGGCTTCAACCTTCACCACCTGTGCGCCCTCTGGTCTCCTCCCCAGCCGATCCACCACAGCTTTCAACCTCCCGGCGTCAGTTTGCGTGTCCGTGGACGTGCATGCACACGTTTGCATGTGGGTGTATGTGTGATGCCTGAGTTGCTGGCGTTTTCTCCTGATTACCCAGGCAGTCTTTCTATTATGGCGTGATCCAATTTAACCCCGCAGGGACCTCTCCATCTCAGTCGGATTACATTTTATAGTGCAGACACAGGAGGAGCTTTAAAGGAAATAAAAGACCTTTGAATTAAAACCCTTTAGCAAACCATAATACCATTTACACTTGGAAAGTTGGCCTCTAGAGGCTGACCCCTATGGAATTAATTATGTCCTTAAGAGGAAATGGTAAAAATGTGAGCGTGCAAATGAAAGCAGCAACGGAAAAGTGTTACCGCTGCGTAATAATAAAAGTTTACATTTTAATGCATGGAAATATGCATGCGCATTTTTGCAGCTTTAGCATGACAGTCTCACCTTCTTGAGGATAGTAAGTTTTTGTATTTATGGATTAAATGTTTCACTATTGGAAACTTGATGTGGTGTGCTGCCTCTTCTATGGCCCACAACCTTTGTTGTGTTTAAGAGACACAGCTACAGTACTGTGCAAAGAGCTCGAGCACCTCTAATTTCTTTATATTTTGCTCTGAACATGGGAGATGGGTGCATGAATGTGTTGAAACATGAGCAAATATACATGGAAACCCAGTGTAGAGGCAAAAACAGAGTTTGTCCAACTCTAACAAGCTTGAAAGTCAATATTTGGTTCGACCACCTTTATTCTGCAGCACAGCCGGAAGTTTCTGAGGAAGCTTTCTTGTTTTTTCTTTAAGCAGTCTTCAGGAATGGTTTTGGAAGGACATTCAAAGGTCTTCTTTGGATGTTTCTGCCTTTTGTTCCATTCTCTGTCACGATGATCCCACACTGCTTCGTGATGCTGAGGTCCAGGCTCTAACGAAGCCGATCCGTGACTAGTATGTGCGTTTGGGATCATAGTGATGCTTTCTAGATTGAATTGCATGGTGGATCAGAATCTGATGGTATTTTCTCGGGTTCATAATTCCATCAACTTTGACAAGATCTCCAGCACCACTGGCTGAAGTGCAGCCCCGGACTGTGACTGAGCCTCCACCGTGTTTCATTGATGTCTGCAGACACTCGCTGCTGTACCTCGCTCATGACCTCCTCCTTACATGTTGATTGCTCCATCAGTTCTTGTGTAAGTTTCATACCTCAGCCTTTCCTCCCTGTGTCCCTGGACAGCCAATCGTCCACGCAGACATTTCTGATGAGGCTTCAGTGAGCTTAGATGGATCAGCTGAAGGTACAGATCAGTCCTCAGGTCTCTGCTGGATTTTTTCCTATTTCTTTGTGACGTGATTTTCAGATATTATTCATATGCTGTAGTTTTTTTAGGCCTTCTTCTGTTCTGTATGGACACACTGCACACCATGCTGAGATATACCAAGTTTGCAGCTAATAGCACTTCTGCAGTCACCGTGCTTCTGTAGAAATGCCATTTTATGCCTGTCAAACTGTTTTATCGTTGGCATTTTTCATAGTTTCAGCTAAAGAAATGGAAATGAATGATGTGTTTTTGGAACCGGCTGCTAGTAACAAAGAGCCTAAAGATACAATTTAAAACTGAGTCTTTGCCAGCTTTTCTCTTCTGTGTAGACTCGTTGGTTGATCTTCTGAGTTTGGTGCCTTTTTCACTGAGTGAAAAAGCAGCCGAAGTCCAGAGAAAACCGTGACACACCTTCAGAAAACCTCGAGAACTATTAGTCAACACCACAAAAATTATGCAAAAGATATGAAACCTTGCCCGTTCAGTTCTTATGAATGGGAGCAATTGGTTTTATAGTCACAGCTATAATTTTGGTCTCTCGGGGCTGCAGTGAGATTTTTTTTTTTCCGTCGGCGTACTGTGCGTGACCACTGGTGGAAATTAGCAGCAGGGTTGGTATTAGTTCACGGCAGCAAGTCCATGAATGTGTAACACACAACAGTCGGTCCCAAGTTTGATTTCACATAAAACAGTCTTTTATCCTCTCCCCGAGTTCCTTGTGTATAAATAACTTGGCACCAATCAGAGACGGCTAATTCGAATCCAAATTTTTCTGGTTTCTTCCACTTGGTTTCCAGTATTTTCTGCCTCCTGCTTCTCTCAGCCCACTCGTGGTTATATTCCAAACCTCACATCTCATTTACCATCCACACCCTCAGCCATGCAGTGCACTGAGAACCAACACACACACACACACACACACACACACACACACTGCCATCTGATTCACCCCGTAGGGAGGAGAATGTGGTTTAGCCACGCCGCCCGAGGACGGTCCTGGCTGTCAGCATGGAAACTCTGGAGACCGCCAGCATGGCTAAATTAGGTCCTCTGCTGCTTTATTAGCACTGAACTCTGGCTCAGGTGAGAGCCTCTCCTCTCTGCCTGTAGTGTAACTGTAAGCTGGCTGGCCTACTTACTTAACCCAAACTAAACACGCCCATGTCCTTTTCCCTAGACCGAGGCTGCAGCTGCTCTAGAGAGCAGGTTTACTCCGGCAGGACTCAGCCAGGCGGCTGAAGCGATGACTGGCCTGAAAATGCCACTGGAACATTTAGCCAGTGCCTCTATTAAATGTGAAAGGAGGTTAAACTGTGGGTGCAAATAAAGGGCAGAGCTCGTAGGATAAAATAGTCGGTCACTCTTTGATTAATTTTACCCTTCAAAACTGCTTTTTATTATGGATTAAAAATCAAGTCGTCGCTGCCCAAACGCCAGTAAAATAAACTCTGTGAGCAGAAAAGCAGACGGCTTCTTTTCATTCTCTTCTGCACTCGTTCGCTCAGTGCACCGACTCGTTCTTCAGAGTTTTTTCACAGCAAATGCCGTTTTATGTCTGTGATTAATGTATTTTTAATGGCCGCTTGTGAGCGAAGCACCCACTTGTCTGAACCTTAACACCGCTACTTGTGCCGAACTCTTGAGATAGACACGGAGAGGCGTGTGGATTGTTCAAGTGCCTCAAAACTGCATTTTTCTGCCGAGCTTCTCCTCCAGCACAGAGTTGACACAACTGGCAGTCCAACTCACGAGTCTTAAATCGTTTTTCAGTGAGAGTGCTTGGATGATATTATCCACTTAGGTGCTTTCATCTGCACCTTCAGCTGCCACCTGGAGTGGATTCAAAGTAAACTGTGCAGAATATTCAAAGTTTCAGTCGTAATTTGTGTCCGATTTTCAGTTATTACGCCGCACACCACACGTTCACCTGCTGATCTTTAAAACCAGCTAAACCAGTAACTACTAGAGCCTGACTGATATCCGATGTTCTTAGGCCGATACTGGCATTCGGTGATTTTAAAAATGGAATTACCGATAAACCAACCAGTTACACGACGCCTCCACAGCTGGGAGGTCAAATTATAGATTTTTAAATGGTCTTCTTTTCCGAGCAACACGACCGGAGAAACTCCTGGCTTTAAAACTGCAGAAATGAAATGAAAGTCTTATAACTACAGTGAAAGTTAAACATCAGTGGGCTGTTCTCGTCTTCTAGATTCTGACAAAAGCTGACAGTATTATATTTGGCCCTAAATCCTGACTCTGGGTGGCATTACCCTGGCTTCCAGTAACACTGGGAGGAACCTTGGAGACTGGGATATGTCCTTCAACACATGCATTAAACAAATGTAGGACCGCTTCCAATCATCGACAGGATAATGCTAAAATTAGAATCATCTGCTCTCAGAGTGATTCTGTCGCCAAATGGTGGAGAGATCGTCTGATTGTTGGTGTGTCTCTCAGCGCTGTAGGGTCTTTACTTTACTATATAAAGTACCTTGAGGTGACTGTTGCTGTAAAATGGTGCTAATCAGACTAAACTAATTTGAGTTGATGTTGATTAATTGCTAAAAACTCATAGAAACCTAAAGTTTGTATGCTACTTTAGTTCGGTGAGGACCCTGCAGACGTAACGCCTCGCACAGCTTCCTAGAAGACCCACTGTAAACATGCTTTAGTGTAGCATGCAGGAATATGGTCAAAGCTAACATTTATATATTAGAGTTATTGGAGATAAAAATGCTTGGTGCTCATGTGAAAATACAGAAGAGGCAGCGTTATTGCAGATACTCAGTATTGAAAACAAATGCTGTCTGAAGCCCTTTAATGTTGCAAAGATTAAAGTTCTTCCTGTTAGTCTGATTTTGAGTATTCGTGTGACTGCAGATGCCACGAGGAGTTGAGATAAGCTGGAATTCCGGTTCATCCTCTAGAGAAAACAGGATCTCATTCCAGTAAGGGAGTTTCCCAGTCAGAGTCCATTTCTCGAGCCTTGTTCCAAAGGCCACAGCGGCCCCTGGAGCCCGGGGCTGGGTCGTGATGACAGAGTGACTGTGGACGGACAAACATCAACACACCCCTGCACCTGTTGTACTGAAAGCGAGGGGAGCCCGGCTCGCCACGTGGGGTTAAACACCCTGCGGCGTCGACATATTCATGAACAGAGCCTCAATTTTTAGACAAATCCAAGCCCGCCGCTTCACTCCCACGCTTGCATTCGCTGCTTAAAGCATTCAGGAATCCAGCATCTCATGTTCCGACCTGATATAATGTGCCCACCACGGGCAGTGATTTGTCCGGATCTGCTGCCAGGGTGCCAGTCTAAATTTAGAGACACAACTGTGAGTGATTGTGGTTGGAAAGGAACGCCTTCCCTCCATAATCTGAGACATCTGCCTCTCTGAAACTGAACACTGCTGGGTGCTAATGCATGCTCATGCTTGATTCATGTGCTCCATTAGTTTCTGCTTTTTGGATGGGAGCTGTGATGAAATAAAGATTTCAGGAAGCTTTCTAATGGAGACCCACCATGTTTTTCCTTGTTGTCTGTCATAATGGTGAGTCTTTTTATTAAACACGTCCAGATTTTCAATTAATGAGGTCGGCATTTGACCCAAAAGCTCAGGTTACAGACTGCTCGCTTCTCTTTGGGAGGGGCAGCAAATCAGAAGATGGTTGGCTTGAAGAAGGAGGAGCTTGTTTCAAACAGTGGAACAAACAAAGGCTTGCATCAATGTACATAAGGATTATTTTGAAATGTGAATCATGCCGAGCTTCTCTGGTAGTGTCCAAGTATAAAAATCTGGATCTGGGAATGAGCAGAGGGAATCTGACAGCTCCGGGGTGTAAAAGCGAGCGCGAGCATGTTGGCTTTGTCTGTGACGGGATGTTTGCATACTGACACGACAGCGAGAGCAGCGACCTTATCGCGCTCTCGCCAGTGAGGAGAAGCATGTTTGAGCCTGTGGCCTCACTCAGCAGATCACATGGTTGCCTTGTCAGGACAGTCATGAGTTGTTCCAGAAGTTCTCGTGTGTGTGTGCGTGTGTTTTTTTCCATTCCACTCTGTTCCACTCCTGCAGAGCCCGGGGTAAACCTCACAGTCACATGACCCGCAACAGGAAGTGAGGCATCTTTTGGCTTTATAATGGCACCGTGGCATCCCCCAAGTTTGTGCCAAGTGTCTCTCACAGCTCCTTATAGAGCAGCTCTATTCTTAGCACATGTGCATGAAACAGAGCTGCTGTTAGTCTGACTCTGAGCCCCGTCGTTCCTGCGTCTCCACGTTTGAGGCGAATGAAGCTGAACTGAAATGAAGGAAGACTAAAGCGCTCTTATAATAACTGTATCACTGGCTAAAGCTAGTTTGACCAAAGACTGAGCTGGAATGATCTCTTTAATGTGGATGTTTCTACTGTTTTCATTACAGAGTCATATTTTTTAGGTTTCATGTAGAAAAGATGAGCGACCTCTGCTGGTTACAGTTACAACTTCCTGCTTTGTTTCTGTTTTAGTTTCCTTCATTTTCACAAAATTGTTGTGCACATTCTATGATTTTTTTTTCTTTAGTCGACTACATGAATGAATAAACAGTTGAATCATTGCGAAAAATGTATTACTGGAGCCTTTTAACCATTGGTCAGTTCCTTTTCGAGAACAGACATGAAATCCAGTCCTGCGTATCTATGCTAGCCACAGAGGCAGAAGTGCATTCCAATATATTTCTATATATCTCGATTTTCTGACTCAGTTTGTTAGCCGTAACACAGAATTAGTGGAAGAGGACTGAATTCTGGTTATATGGCAAATTTTAATAACCCTACACTTCCTCAGTCACTGTGTGGAAATCATAGACGTATCAAAGATAGACAACAATGTTTGCAAAATTCAAGCTGGCTTGTTGCTTTTATGATTTCGGCCTCAAGTGGCCATCGCACGTGTCAGCCCTGTAGGTTCCTGATTGGTGGAAATTATCGTGCTATCAGAGCACACAGAATCTCCTGATTATTAAACAGAGACTGTTCATGATAAATGTTAGTTTTCTATTTGCATTCTGTTTTTCGTCATCCTAAAAAGAGGCAAAATAAGGTGGATATTTCACTTTAGCCATAGTTGTAGTCCGCCGTCATAAATGGTGGACGGTTTACTTTCACTCTTGCCACAGCACCAGCCGTCAGCGTTCACGTGTGTTAATTAAATGGAGATTAGGTCTGTGTCAGTGCTGCGTAAGAACTGCTATATCAGCCACAACATGCCTAATATTGTGGCTGTGACCATCGGACACCATCTGTGTAGAGTCAGTGATTACTGAAAAATGAAGTACTCTGCCTGTTCCTGAGTAGGTATGAGACATGAACTGCTACTTGTTCGGTCGTTCTCTAGACCAGGGGTGTCCAACTCCAGGCCTCGAGGGCCGGTGTCCTGCAGCTTTTAGATCTCACCCTGGGTCAGCACACCTGAATCACATGATTAGTTCATTACCAGGCCTCTGGAGAACTTCAAGACATGTTGAGGAGGTAATTTATCCATTTAAATCAGCTGTGATGGATCAAGGACACATCTAAACCCTGCAGGACACCGGCCCTCGAGGCCTGGAGTTCCCCATCCCTTCTCTAGCCGATGTACTTTGTCCAGTGTTTTGATTCAGTTACCTGTGTCAGTACAGAGTCTTCCTCCATGGCCTTCATGCTTGTCTAGTAATGAGAAGTAGCTAAACCCTCACACTTCAACAAACATTGGCAAAGCCATTCAGCATTATTGGGTTTGGGAGGCAGGAGTCTCTTTTTCACATAGATGTATGAAATGTATTTTAGAATATCTGGCATAGATAAAGTAAAGATGGGAAACACGAGCAGAGTCATTAATAAAGGATTTCTGTGGGACCAACCCCCTTGATTTAGTCTATAGGTATTCTTGTGGTGCTTCATTTTAAAGGTTTTGTTTTGGACTCTGTTCTAAATCCAAAACTGCTGAATTGTAGTCCCGAGGCCGTCTCCTGGGACTCCAGACCACCTCTGAATTGCCCACCCTTTCTTTCAGTAACTACACTCTGATCACGTTTGTGCTTTTAGCTCGTGTGGTAACGCAGCCCGGCGTGAAGAAGACGAGCCTCGGTGCGAGCCGGACAGTACAGTAAGCATTACGTCATTGCATCCTGGATTCACTCTGAGGAGAGATGAAGAAGAATTTTTTTTTTTTTTTTTTTTTTTTTTTCCTCCTCCCCCAC
>VUQG01021755.1:0-19966 GCA_015106755.1 Etia nguti | reverse complement strand
CTTGGTGGTTGTTTTTTTTTTTTTTTTTTTTTAATTGATACCAGCATGCAGCTTTGGGCCTGAGGCGTAACCCTCGAAATGATGCACAATCAACCCTGAGCAGAAAAAATGTTTCATGATGGTAAAGAAGCGTTTTTAGTAGATTAAAAGGTTATTACTAGTTTGACTGAGGCTCTCTTACTTCATGTGTGGGAGTTACCTTCATTCTTTTTGTTTGGTGAGGAAGACTCAGAGGAGGAAGTTTGGTATCAGCAATACGTTTGCTTGACACTAACATGTTCCAGCGGCTAACCAGATAGAAAGAAATGCTTAGTGTGTTGAACTGACACTACTAACTCCTAGCAGTAAATGTGGTGGTGATGCAAAGCTAATTGCTACTGGTCTTTGGCCACACATTAAACCATGGTCTCTTTTTTTTTTTTTAACCTGATTGGTTACCACCCCTGTGGTAGCTGGGATAGGTTCCACCCCCCTGCGACCATGACCATGATTAGGTGTCTAAAGCTGGTGCTGTGGGTATTTATGTTAGCTTTGCTATGCTATGCTATGCTAACTTAGCATAGCATAACACAAACTTGGTAGTGTCAGGTCTTAACCTACATCCACACTTTATTTGACGATTTAAACGCAGTTGACTGTGATTCACGTTCACCGAGGTTTCTTCCTTTTAAAAAGGAGTTTTTTCTCACCACTGTTGCCAAGTGCTTGCTTGTATGTTGCTTTCATATTATTTGAGGGTCTTCACCTTACAATAAGAAGCACCTTGAAGCAACTGCTGTTGTAATACAAATAAATATATTTATTATAAATAAAAGTGAATTGAATTCATGTCCAGGGTTGGTTTACAGCGTTTAGCTTTTTGTGTGGTCTCCTGGCTTCCCACAGTGATGAATAACTGTCCTGGTGCTGCGCTAACATTGCTCCAACTTTGCTTTTGCATCATTTCCCAACTTTGTGGTGTTTGAGAGACTGAGGGTGCACACAGGAGTGAGCACATCATTGATTTCTTAAATTCATAAATATAAACTTTGTGACAGTAAATCAGTTGCCTCTCTGCTTTCTTTCTTATCATGTGTCGTTGTCTTGGATAACTGATGTAAATCTTTAAGTTCACTTGTGCATTATTCTTTATCCCCCAGTGTTTCTCCTTCATGGTATTTTGAAATGAAGTGAAATAGAGTTGTTGTGTATTAATGGTTTTTCTCAAACTAAAATGCTCATTGTCATTAAGATATGTTGGTTTGTTGCCTTGTTGCTCATTAACACAGGTAACATGCACACAGTGCCATCCTGGAATGATTTCATCCACCGATGCAGGGTTGTTTATCTTTGTTTTTTCTCGGCGTAGATGAATATGATATCAGGCAGTGATCTCTGAAGGTGCTCTCAGGAATACATTTGAGATTTGGAAAGAGCTAGGCTAGCTGTGTTTATGCTAAGCTAATTGCCTCCTGGCTTCAGGTTTATACTCGACATGACACACGAGATTGATATCGATCTTTCTTATCTCGCGCCCAGAAGAGACGGCAGATGATTCCTAAAACGTGAAGCTGAGCCGAACATAAAACTAAAGCCGTTTCCTCTCCTCGTGTTTCCACAGATGCAGATACTCGACAAGTTCCCAATTGAGGGAGGGCAAAAAGACCCGAAGAAGAGGATCATCCCATTTCTCCCAGGTAATAGCCTGCTCCTGAGCTCTCGTTATCTGAACAGGCTCCCATATTAATAATGTATGACTGGCACTCGCGGGGCGTCAGTATGAGCTGGTTACTGGTGTGTGTGTGTGTGTGTGTGTGTGTGTGTGTTACTGCTGATGAGGCATTACTGTGACTTTCAAATCTCAGCTGTGTTTTCGTGCCTGTGTGTCTGTGTGATGTTCATTTCTGGGTGTGTAGAGCGTCTGAGTCACATTATGATCATGCATGAATGTGATCAGTTGATTATGCGGTGCTCGCGTGTGTGTGTCAGATTTACAGCACGCACACACACACACACACACGCTCACCTCTCTTCACATTCAGGCGGGATTCTGCATGTGTGTGTCCACCTGTGTGTGTCCACCTGTGTGTGTCCACCTGTGTGTGTCCACCTGTGTGTGTCCACCTGTGTGTGTCCTCCATGTAGATTTCTCCAGCTTCGTGTGTGCTCAGGCAGTAAAAGGCCTCTGTGTGTTTACAGCACTTTATTTTGGCGAACGCTTCGTTTAAGCCGTGTGGCCAACACGCGGTCCCAGCATCAGCTTTAAATGCCCCCACCCCCACCCCCCACCAGCCCTCCTCGTCCTCACACTCACAAACAAAGCCAATCTGGAAACCCACCAAACACAAACCTCCCACTTTGCTAGGAAGCCAGTGGCGCCACATGCAAACATAACCGACTGTCTGCGGATGCACACTTCAGCTCGTACTCTAAGCTGTGCGACTCTTAATGGACTCTTTCACTTTGAGGTTGCAGGACAGTGTTTTAGTTGGAGCTCGGCAATAAAAAAAAAAGAAAGAAATCACCAAGCGGTGCACTTTTTCTACAGTTTTGTGTATGGAAGCCAAAAAGTGCCAGAAAAGATTTGATTATTAAATAAATGCAAAAACAGGAGCAAAATAACAGTTTTGGGTTTAAATTCGTTTATATTCAAGAGGATGCTCACGGTCCCACAGGGCGGACTGCCGATACGTTCAACAGACCGAACTTCAACCATTCTCCTGTCGGCACACCGAGGTCTGAGAGATCTTCTGCTAATGATCACGCTGTTTCTGATTGGTCAGTAAGCGGTTGTTTAATGTGTGTTGAGCTCCTTGTTGGAACATATCTGGCTCAGAATATGTGCAGTTAGATGGTGTTTAAGGTCAAACGTTTCAGGTTGCAGTCAGGTTGTTATGGCCTCCCTTTGGGTCCGTCCCTTTGGCTGGATCAACGGAAAAAGAATGAATGTAGTGAATGTTATTGTATGATTTTTGCCACTTTCAGATTTCATTTATATTCTCTTATCACTGCATGTGTTCATGGAGCATTTAGCATTTGGAAATCTTTGCTTCTCTTTGCCACAAGTGTGTGTGTGTGTGTGTGTGTGTATTCATATCTTTGTGGGCACCAAAATCCCATCCCCACAAGTCTGAAGACATTTTTGAGACTCAAAATGTGGTTTTAGTGACAGGGTTACAGTTGGGTTATGGTTAGGTTTGGGCAAAGCATTATGTCAATGAACGTGTGTGTGTGTGTGTGTGTGTGTGTGTGTGTGTGTCACAGTGTTGACTGATGCCTCGTTGCTGTTGTTGCTGTAACGTCGCATTAACGCTGCTCCAGGACCAACATTGCACCGTCTTTGTAACTCATGGGGAAAAATGGGACTAAAGTCTGTTTAAAGGCCATTAAGCAGTGATTCCAGGGTTCCTTACACAACAGAGTGCACGACCCCGGGCGAGGCCGGGCGGGGGTGTGAGACAGCTGGAGCCCTGAGTGTGGGATCAGTGTCATTCATTACTGACATCTCCTGACAGGTCTGAGTATTACAGGAAGCTTTGGCTGCTCTGCAAAATCAGCTTAAATGTGTATTTTTGTGGAGGGCTGTGCATGTCTCAAGTATTTACTCTTCTCCTTTCCTCTGTTGGCCTTTACCTCCATTTTCATTTTTTTTCTCCCCTTTCCTCCCTTTCCAGGCAAAATCCTGTTCCGGAGGAGTCATGTGCGAGACGTGGCCATGAAGCGGCTGCGTTTCATCGATGACTACTGCAGGGTAAAGAGGCCTCGCTCTAAACATCCCTCAGCTTCTCGTCTGTCTGTGGGGGGCGTCCCCGAGCCCGTCAGGGGTCGAGGGTCGCGATCCCTGCCGTCTTTTCACACGCTGTTCAGACACTGTAGACGGAGACGTGTGAAACGTCTGCAGGGGGCTCTGATGTTTGCTGAGGCGTTGGCTCAGATGGGAAACGTTCTAGGAAAGCAGGGTCGACGTAGTTGTGCATAAAACTTCTCACACCTTAAACTAACCTCCATTATTTTCAAGTCCATCTCACTAACGACCTCCTCCCCTCGTTTGCTGGTTTTGTTTCCAGCAACGAAGCCAAACTTTAAAGTGACGATCGTTTGTAGTTCTGCAGCTCCAGAGTGACTTTCCTTATCACTTCCTGTTCCCACTCTTATTAGTTTTTTTAATCCTCCATCATGCCCTCCCCCTCTTCCTTCCTTCCTTCCTTCCTTCCTTCCTCTTGGCTCAAAACCGCACGAGCAGAAGGGAGATTTGGGCTCTTATGTTTGTCTCTACACACATAATTAGGGAGCAGTACTCCTAGCCTGTGTCAGGCAGGGTTACCCGCAGCATTAGCTCAGTAATTGGGACTAAAAAACAGTTTAAAAGCAGTTCCTCACATCTGAAATGAAGCTGGTCCTCAGCTCAGCACAGGCAAAGGTTCACACAAAAGCCTTTTCATTATCCAAATAACCTAAAGCGCTCCAGTGTTTACAGTTGCTATACCGAGCTGGTGTTTTTCAGCCAGCGTTATGGAGCACGCCACACTGTTTACTTCCTGCATCCTGTTTATGAGGCAAACACAGAGGAAGAGAAATTATTCTCAGAGGATCGGCTCTCCGGAGCCTGCAGGATGGAAGTCCGGCCGGCTGCGGGTGCACACGGCCTCTTCCGTGGATAATATAGGATCGGACGAATGAAACACGAAGGCAGCTCAGACTGTGGCAATTTAAATAAAAAGCCTACGCCGTACATATGTTGTATATATTTCACGGTCCAGCACGGCGAGCTGTACGTGAGTCAGTCCTACAGCTGGAGCCAGTCAGATCATTAAATACTGACATGTGATCCTCTCTTTGACTGCGGTGTGCTTCTGTGTATGAACAGTCATTTATTGTGTTCATGTTCTGTAGATGAGTAGCCAAGTAATCATTTGGACACACATGCACTAGTCTGTATCATTCAGCTTTGTTATATTGAAACCTTAAATATAAAACAAACCCTCCAGAAACAAAGATCTAAATTTAAACTGATGTTATTTTTATTTATAGCGCTCGGTGGGAGAAATACAAGCTGCACACAGCTCTGCTATATTTTCATTTTATAGAGATTTAAGTCCAATAATCTCTCCTGTATGTCTGAGAAGTGTAGCTGGTGCCTTAGACCTGCATTTTCTCTACTGACCAGCAGGGGGCGGTGACTCTGAAGGCCGATTTGTGTAAAATTACGATAATTCTAACCCTACTCATTATTCTGATGAGTTTATGAACTCAGTCACTATTTTCAAGTCTTGCTGAATACAACAGAATGTGCGTTTTGTAATTTATGGTCCCGTTTAGAGCTAAAAGGAGGATAAATCAGCGTTTGCTTTAATGTAATAAACAGTTTTGATTCAAACTTAAATTAAATGTATTTTTAAGCTGCTCAGGTAGAATCTGAGAATAAAACTGTGGAGCTCGAGCGTCTTCAAAGAGGCGCTCACTGTCACTCTCCCGCTCTCTGCGTAGGCGCTGGTGCGACTCCCTCCTCAGATTTCTCAGAGCGAAGAGGTGCTGCGCTTCTTCGAGACGAAGGCTGAGGACATCAACCCCCCCGTGGAGTGAGTGAAGCACACACTGTGGACAAACACAGCACACACTGTGGACACACACAGTTTCTGTATAGGCTAATCCACTGGCTAATTTCTGTAGCTGAATCAGCTTTACACACCTTTCCAGGTGAGAGTGGGTGTGGCTTACCTAGGCATCACTTTTGATAGAAGACTATGACATCAGCAATATCAAACTTGACGCGTCGAGTCGAATGTAAAAGCATTTAAATCCACAGTTGCCGAGCTCAGTGTTTCAGGGGTTTGGATCACATGACCAGCTGGTGTCATGTTAGCTGAGCGTGGCTAATATCAGCTACTGTTTGCTAGCTTAAGCTTAAGCTACTACAAGTGTCAGGATTTGCAAGCTTCCAGTAATGAAAAATAAAACTTGAATCTTCTTAAATAATAATTTCAAGAAAATTTGAAAAACATCAAAATTTCTTATTGTTTTTTGTCCTTAAGCTAAATGTTGTTATTAAAGCAACTGAAAGTTTTGGCAAAGTGAAAATATGTAGTTTTCCTTGTTCATCAGCAACATTTTGACACGTTTTGATAGCCATACGCTGCGTTAGCATGTAGCTAACTGTGCACAAAAGAATCATTTAGATGGCCATGCTACTGTGTTAGCGTGTAGTCTGTCCTAGAGACACTCGTGTGAAACGGGAAGTTTTTACTGTTTTTTGGTCAAATAAACTACAAATCGACACAGAAAGTTGAGCGTAGCATGCAGTGCTCATCGACTGCTGCTGGTTGTACAGGTTTAAAGCCGAGATGCCGCCACAGTAACGGCAGCTTGTTTGCTCTGCCTCCAGCCTGGATTAGTCTATGCAGTACAAACACACAGCACACACACACGTGCATGCAGACGCTGTGTAAATTGCTGGCACTAATTACATTGCGCTGCATGCAAACATGATGCTAAACGACAGAGTAAATCTCGTGTGTTGATTGATAATGTTCAGCTCAGATGTTCCAGTACGCCCAGTGCTCACTGGCTCAGCTCATTGCCTCTCTGTCTGTTCTCGCTTTCTAGTCTATTCCCAATTCGGCTCTTTCTCACCGAGTTCGTTAAAACCTCCTACCAGGCCAGGCGGCGAGGGAGGGAAGGCTGTTGTAGGGAGAGCAGTTGATGGATGTGAGTGTGGGAGGAGGAGAATGACTTGTTTCATAGCAGGAGATGGCCCCTTTGGGTAGTTGTTAATTAGAGAACACACTCTCGTCTCCAAACCTCAAATGCCAGTATCGCAGTATTCATTGGTAATGTGTTCCTGTATGCACTGAGACAGCTGTGCCCGAGGCCCAGCGCTCCCGCTCCATCCAGGCTCCTTTTCTCCGCACGCCTTGCTCACTGACCTCTTGCCTTCCTGTGTTTGCCAGTAACGGAGCGTCTCTCCTCGCTCATTTTCCTCCTCCTCTAACTCTTTGTGTCTAACTCGCCCTCGTAAATTCAAGTGTGTTTAATTGACGAGACGGCTCAAGGTTACAAACAACATGGCCAACGCGGTCGTTCTTTGCTCAGCTTTGGTCCCCTCGCTGTCCGCACGGCTCTCTGTCGTACCTGCGTTCTCATCTCTCCCGTTTTTCTCATTTGACTTGTGCTCCTCATCGTCTCTCTTCCAGCCTCCTCCCCTCTCTCCCTCCTGTATGCCCAGTGCATTAAGAAATCCCATTAATCTTGTTGCCAGGGGATGTGGGAGGTGAAGTCATACATGTGGAGCATCAATAATGTGTGCAAGCACTGACCTCATCACATACAGCCTGTTGTCCTCCATCTGTTACACACAGTGGTATGCAGAATTACTTTGAATACTTAATTTAGCTCCTCTGAAACTGAATGGATGCCAAAACAAGAGGCAGCGCAATGAGAAAGTTGTTAAAGGACTTTCAAGGATACGCGAAACACCGACTAACAAAGTGCACTGGGCGAAGTCTGTACAGACAGAATGAACGGGGGTACAAAGGTTGACCCCTCTGGAACGCCGTGATTAAGGGGCGCACAGGCGTGCTGCAAACTTCTGCTTACGTAGCACACATTTCAAACCTAAAGCTGCCATTGAGCAGAGCTACAGTCAGACAAGCAGCAGGGGTGAAAAATGATGTCAGCATTAACGTTCCAACAGCTGCAGTTCCTCCAGTGACCACTTGGAGGTTGGCTCTAAAAGTGAGTCAGTTTTCATAGACTTCCATGTATAAATTTCCCCCTTCATAGCAACCACAGATTATTATTTTTTATTATTTTGACTAACTTGTCTGCATTCTGTTAAGGCTTAAAGTTGTTGTAGTCCCATCGAGTCACAGGTGTACCTACATTAGCATCTGTAGCTGCTAGCTCTCTGCTAAGCTTCAGCGCAGCTAACTGGGTCCCTGAACTTCACCTGTGCACCGTGTTTGTGCTGTTGGAGCCTTTTGGAGCATTTTTAATGACATCATGTGACCAATAACATGGCTGCTGTGAGGTTACTGTAGTAACAGACCTTTAAAGAAGCCTGTGCTTCAGTTTTGGTGAGTGAAATTCAAGGATTTGAATTGGATGTTACGGAGCACTAACTAACAGGCATCCTTAATTATTATTATTATTATTATTATTGTTATTTTTGGAGCTAGCTAATAGCGTAGCAGTCCAGCCTCCTCCAACATGGTCAATAATGTCTTTTAAAAAAGCCACATGGCTGTTAGAGCTGAGAATAAAAGAAAGAAACAGTCTTTGTCGGGACCTCCTTTGGTGCTCTGCATGGAGATTCGGTTGCACTTTACAAAATGAAAATGTGTTTTTTTTATGACAGCTATGTGTTTACAGGAAGGGTAACTAGGAGAAAAATCAGAAAAGCCCTTTTCTTTCCCGCTTTCACAGCTGTAAATTAAAAGGAAATGCATTTCCCATTAAAGTAGAACATCGCAGCACAGTTTCCCTTTTATTTCATCACAAGATGAAATAAAAGGGAAATTTAATTGTAACAACCAGCTGTTCATCCTTACAGAGGGCTCTCTTTCTAATCTCCCTGCCTTTTACCAAGTAACCATTTAATTTGGATATTTCATAAGAAGAAAGGCAAATCAATACAGTGCACCATTAATATTTTAAAAAATCGATGTGTGTTTTAATCTTCCTAAATAAGTTCATGCTCAGTACCCAGCGTCAGAGCAATAAAAACCTAATTTGAACTCATTTTCCAGTCAAAAAAGAAAAGCCTCATTTATACTCATTGATCACATTCAGATTGAAACCAGCTATAAATCATAAGTGAATTTAAATGGAATAACACACACGCTGATTTAAGGTTTATGCATGAAGTTTTCTTGAATGTGGCCGTGGAACGACGGAGCAGAACAGATTCCTCTAAAGGATGTGAGGAAGCGCTGCACTTCGGGTGGATTCAGATCAAATGGAGCTACAGCCCCTCCCGGCTGCTCGGTGTCCCTGCAGGCTCTCGCTCCATCCTAATAACAGAGGAAATACTCTGGAGGGTGAAGCGCCCGCTGTCTGCTTTAAAAAGTAGCCCTGCTCGGTTATATCTTAGTTAGACGTCGTGATCCAGAGGACTCGACTTGTGTCTCGGCTAAATTGGATGGGCTCCTTTCATTCCCTACCCATAATGCATCTGCTAAATGAAAATGATCCGTGGGGGAGGGGGTGTTCGGCAGCGAGATTGGCCATTGATTCAAAGCCATGATTGGACAGTGTGTGTTTGTGTGCGTGTGCCAGAGTGAGTGCTGTGAAAGAAGAAAGGCGATTCGAAGGCCGAGCAGCCGTTGTGTTAGCAGTCGATCGTTTCGACACATTTGCTGCGTTGAACAAACCTCAACACTTTTGCACCTCTGGACTTTGACTGGAGTCAGATTTTTCTTTAAGATCAGCTTTGGACACTCTTTGTTTTCACTACCTGCTTCACTGGGTCGTCACCCGGAGCTTTTCCAGCAGTTTTCCAAGGAACCGTCTGCAGAATTAAATGGAAGCCTTCACCAGCAGGGGGCAGCGCTTTACTAGTCGATATTTCTTTGTACCTGCCCCCAGCCTGCCGCTGTAAATACGAATGTGTTAGGATACAGTGACTCACTGCATGACACAAAAGTACCGTATGGTTATTTCAGATCTCTTCAATAGGATTCCCAGACTTTGGGACATAAAGTCACAGGGCTTTCTTCACATTTTAAAGGCTTTTAAACTATTTTAAACACATATATTTAAAATTGGCACATCCGGGCACCTGTCGACACCTTTTCTGCCAATCTGTAGTCCAGCAGGACCCAAACATCCTCAGCTGATCATAGGCGAGGTCACCTGATGGAGCACTGCACTAATGTCCAAGGTGGCCTCATCCATTTTTATATGGTAGCACCTCTGCAGACTATCGAGTATTAAATACCAAGTAGCAAGAATAAGTGACCAACCCTCGAACACCCTCGTCTCGCCGAGCTAAAACTCTCACATCGGGACTCTTAAGAGTCCGTCGAAGGCCTTTGTTCAGGTGTGATACCTGAGCAGGTCCTACAGGTGTGTACAGTATTGGTTTCCTTGCAGCAGCTGGGCTGGACTGTCACAGCCGTTGGTGCTGAGATGTGATGTAATGAAGGGTTTGATGGTTTTTGCAGCCGAGTCGAGTTTTGAGTTTTTTCGGACTGGCTGACCTTCATGTCTTAAATTAAAGGTGGACTGTTGTTTCTCATTATGAAATGGATTCCAGCAGTACCTGAGCGGTTTGCAAAACCACCTCATTACCACACAACTAAAGGTCCAAAGAGTGCAGGAAACCCCACAGTAACTATTGACAGGGCTCCCGTGGTGATGGTCAGATATCAGAGAGTGCAAACCTGCGGTGAAGGTAAACGATGGCTGCTCGGAGGAATCTGAACCGGCCGTGTTCTTTGTGTTATTGCTCAGTTCGGCTTTCCTCTGTTCACTCCCACAAAAATAACAACAGGACCGAAAAAGTTTGAGTTTGTTGGTGTCCAGACTTTTGTCTGCTCATCTACTTCCTGTTACTTTCATATATTTATATCTTTAAAGCTGAACTTTTGAGCAGTTTTATAATATTTCATAAATTGTAGCCAAAAAATGTTAAATGTTTCAAATCACTGGGCTAGCCAGCTTTCCTTTAATGCTTCATTTTTCACGACCTATTTAATCCAAATACGAGCGGTCTTGAACTATTTGTTAATAAGCCTAAAATATTCATGTGGATTAAGAGCGTTAACATTAAAGCCAAGAGTTATTTGAACCTTTTGTCAAGAATTAGCACGTGATAGGATAGCTACTTCATAACTACTGGACACGGTGACCTAAGCAAGGGCAGCATCCATGAAACTGGAGCTCTAATCATGATGTTAAAGTTTATTTTCCATAAAATACAAATATAAGTATACTTCATGTAATATAGATGTGTCAGTTTAGCTGTGATCTGTTCTATAAATGCATGTCCTCACTGTGGAGGTGAGTGTAGTGACTGGACAGCATTACATAATTCTAACTGTGATGTCACAGGCAACTGTTAAAGGTGGTCTCTCTTGGTAGTAGATGCTGCCCCCACCTCCGTGCTCGCTGCTTTTATCCAGGCGTGCAGACGTCCTCGCTGCCTCGTGCTTCTTAAAATGCACAACGTGCTGCCAGAAGGCGCCGCTAATCTCTGAACACTCTGAATGTCTGCACGTGTGTTTACCTTCTTCCCCACTTTTCCTCTCACCCTGTGTAACGAGGCGGCATTTTGATGAGTCGACATAATTTGGTACCCGAGTGCTAATTGGAAAGAAAGTGAATGACGACAGCTTCTCATCAGCTTCGAGCCGCAGAGAAAAGGAAGCGTGGAAGCTGACGGGTGCACGGGCCCCTGCTGTGGGGAACTGTTCCCCACCACTGATTTCTCTGTTTGTGGTAAATGAAGGACCTTTGGTGACCTGATGTTTCACTTCATTCATGGTAAAAACGCTCATCATGAGAATATTTTTGATCAATCCGACTTATATTGTTTCTTATGCAGCAGGAACTTGGAGCTGATTATTAGACTTCTGTACTGCTGGACCTGTTTGGTAGACACGGTGTGTATCTGAGTGAGTTTGTCAGGTGTTTCAATCATATATGGGCCAACAGGATATGAAGTCTCACGACTAAAACTGCTCAACTATTGAGTGACAGCATCCTGTGAGGGGCTTTCGAACACAGAAGAAGATTTGGACGGTATTTCTAGGCGTGGCCGAGGGTCCAGTGCGTCGGCGGTCTTGTGGATCTTGTCGGTTCGTTAGCTTGCACCGGGGTCGTTCACAGGTCTGTGTGAAGCGGCGCAGATGAGAACGAGCACCTTAAAGTCTGATGGCGATGAGTCCCAGCTGGGTGGAGGGTGGAGTGCCCACTCTGGGAGAGGAATTGCGTCCCCAAGTGATGGAGTTGAAGTATGTTCAGGTCTTGTTCTCAAGTGACGGCAGAGATGTGCAGGAGAGACGGACGCGGATGCCGCGCTGGCCTGTTGCAGTAACCAGAGAGGCGGAGCTGTCAGTTTACTGGAAGGAGACCGGACGACAGATCCAGGACATGCATCTCAGCTGACTTGGGAAAGATCTTGGTGTTTTCCCCAGAAGATCGCAGGAGGTGACTGGGGAGAGCGAGGTGCAGACATCTCTGCTCCCATGTCCTGGGCGAGAAGCAGAAAGCCGATTAATGGATGGATCCGAAAACCGTGTTTGTGTTTAAGCAGAAGCTCCAAAGTCTGAGCTGAGCCTGAATCAGCTGTGTCCTCGTCCTGCAGTCTTTCTCTCATCCAGGAGTTACGAAGCATCCGTCTCTGTCCTCTCGTCCTCCCAGTGTCCCGTCTATATCAGTCCGTCTGCTGTGATCAGAGTGGCGAGGAGCGGTCAGCTGAGCGTGCGTATTTACTGATCCATTTCAGAAACGGTGACCTCATGCACCTCACACAAAAAGACACGCGGCATCATCAGAGAGGATTTTCTTTTCCACGACTGAATATTCCAGCACGTTTGCGGCTACTTCAGCGCGCCTCTCGTCTGCCTCTCAGCTCGGTTTCTTTCCCGCCATCACCCTTCACGGATGCACTCGTTCACCCAGATGCAGTGTCTGACTCACTTGCACTCACACACTTACTCGCTGGGCGTTGTCAGCGTGGGGAGGGAGCTTCCTACCGTAATAGCTTTGGGAGGGCCTGACTGCATGAGAGTGCGATGAATAGAGCGGGCCGCGGCAGCTGAAGCTACCGTGGTGATGAAATGTGTGCACTTTATCATTTCCTGGATAATGAGGAAGGAGAGCGGGAAAGGAAAGAGGGATGGGAAAGGCTCAAAACACCGGGACGTTATGGATCCGGTCGTGACGTCTTATTTTTTACTGGCCCTTCATAACATCTCATTACAGGAGTCATGCCTTAACTGTAGTCGGTGTGCTTCTGCTATGAAAGATGGAATTCTGTGACGGTGATCTGATTAGAAAAGGAGCCGCATGCCTGGCAGGGCGGCTCAGGAACCAGTGCCATCAATCAAAGCTCCAAAAAGAGCGGAGACCCAGAGCGAAGCCCACCGTCACGCTCTCTGTGTGTGAGCGCGACGTCGACCCCTGTCTGCAGAGCAGCGTACTGCAGCGCAGTCACAAGTGGGACTCTGAGCTGATGTCACTCTCGTGCAATCATCAGCTGCTCCTTTTTGAAGTCCAGCAGCCTTGATAATAAATGAAGTTTTAATGGAGCTTTAGTTGGATCGCTGGTCTTCTTTTTTTGTTTGCTTTTTGATGCGTTGAAATGCCCTGCAGAAAGAAAACCACAAAAACTATTTCTCTCCTGTGATGCAAAAGCCTGATATCAAAGCAAAGGCTTTGTCTATGGAGCTTTTATGTCTCCAACACATCATTTTTACAGCTACACGCGTTTTTCACACACAGGGAACGGCTTAACTCCTCCAAACATCAGATTCACGCCTCTGCTCTGGTGTCCAGTCTGTGTGCTAAAGATGCCAAATGAATCGAGGTGTCACAAGATGATTACTGAGGTAGAATATTTTTTAAAAATCTAAGATTTTCAGCTTTTTCTTCATCTGACAGGAAAGTTATTACACTACGACTCAGCTCAGAGTCTTGAAGAACAGAAGAGTCCACCTGAGGAGGCCTGATGCTGTAGATGGTGGTGGTTTGAGCCATATCCCCTCCTCAACCTCCCCAAACCCATCTGTCTGCGTTACGCCTGCCCAACCAAGACACACCAGCTCTACCGTGTTGTAAGAATCACCTGCATCTCCCTGGTGTCCTGAAACATTGTGCTTTCTTATTTTGGTGCAAAGTCACCAAATGCTGAAATTGTTATCGCCGCCTGGCAGCCCCTGTACTGCCGCACTGATGTTCCATAGAAACGCTCATAGAGACGGACTAAAAACAGGTTATAAATCCGAGAAGGTGTGGGACGAACCAAAAGCACACCGAAGAGCGCCACGCGCCGGCAGGCCTGACGCCACTTTTATGCCATATCTGCAGGCATAGAGCTCATAGCTTCTGCTGATATAAAAACAAATACTGTAACACTAGGAGGTTGTACCTGACACAGTCGGCGTGTCTAACTCAGACTCCTGAATGCTCGCGTTAGCTCAGGCTGAAGCTGTTTGAACTCAGAGTGAGGACTCTGGAGCGATCACCAAAGCCAAGAACTCTCTAAGTGTTTAAATGTGTGAGCAGTCTTTAGGACAGAGTCTTTCCTTACTCCCTAAAAACTGGCCACACGGTGGCGTACTCTGCATCACAAACCCATCTGGTGGAGCCCACACCTCCTCCGGGCTTCATGTATAAACGTATCGAGCGTCTGGCCTCGTAGCCGAGCCTCTCTCTCTGTGTGAGATATATTTCCACCGTGTGGAATTTCTCGGCTGGCCAAAGCTTCCCCTCCTCCTCCTTGTCTGTTTTCCCCTTTTCTCTGAGACATATTTTATTTCCTCTTCTCTTACTTGGCATTTTTTCCCGTAGATCTTGCATTTTTATCGAGTCAATTTGCATGGGACGTGGGCAGTGATTTGTTTTATCTGTCGGGGCTCAGGGTTGGTAATCGTATAACTATCAGCTTAAATGGAATATCTGTCCTCAGCGGACCATAACGTTGACAAATCACTCTGTTATTATGCGCATGCTGTATTTGAGCCACGATGGAGGCATCGTCCGCCGCTCTCCTATAGGCCACGGTGATGCTATCATCATTCATCGTGCCCCTCACAGCCCTCTCCGTGAATAACAATAGGCTTTGACCTTGGCTTGTGTCTGGCGGGGTAGAGATGCTGCAAGATTATCAGATTATTGCTGGATAAGTCATGAACTCGTGTGATTGGTCAGTTTTCGGGCTCCCAACAGGAGGTTGCTAAAGCGGCAGTGGTTACCCCTGGCGATGGGGCGAAGACAGATTTGGCGTTTTGGGGCTCGTTGGGATTAAGTTGGCGATGATGTGTTGGTGTAACCCAGGAGGTCGGCTCTATCGCCGACAGGAGACAGCCTCACATCCAACATGCTGGTTCACACCATGTTTATTATATTCTTCCTTTATTGAGGTTACTGAGGTTAAGAGGTGTGTCAGGCTCTGTTCACTGTCCTGAATTCCAGCGTGAGCTCATCTCAAGCTGAACGGAAGATTAAAATTATTCTGGGCTGGATTTAAGCCTAAACTGGGGTTTAAATGACAAAAAGCTGTTAGTACAGTTACCATTTAAACTTCATTCAATAACTGAATTATATCAAGACCTGCGTAGGACACAGAAACCCACAGTGGTCACTGAAATAATGTGAAAGTAACAAAATAATAACAAGTAAAAATGTGCTGGAAATGAACCTCAGACATTGTTTATGAATTGGGATTCATGAGAATCATTAAAATAAATAAATAAATAAATGAATAATAAAAGTGGCCTGGACAAAAATGACGGTGCACAGAAAATATTAAAAATAAGTTGAAGACATGTTAAAGTGGGCGTGTCCTTTAATTCGCATCACAGGTGTCTGCCTACTTAAAGGGTGAAATGTGTACCACACTGAACATGGACCACTGAGCACTAAGGAGAGCGCCGTCTCAGGAGATGGAGACAGAAATGTTAAAGGTGACGGCTATGAGAGCGTGTCCGAGCAGCTCGATGTTCCTGTGACGACCGCTGACCTGCACAATCCCGCTCATGATTTCTGAACTTGCTGCTGAGGCTTTGAATGCTGAATCGCTCTGCAGAGAGTGCTGAGGGATTTTTAAGATCCACCGAGGAAGAGGATCCAACATGTGAACCTCAGGCTGAAACAGTTACTCGGTTAACTGGTTAACTGACCTCAAGTCGTTCTGCAACCCTTTCTCATATTTCATTCACTCATCATTCATTTTTCTTTCATGTGCTCTCCTCACCTGTCTGGATCCAGGTGAGGATTTGCTGCATTTACCATCCATTATTAGATGGTAAAATTACAGGACAAAATCAACCATGAGACGGTGTCAACTTGGAAAAAAATGATGGAAAATTCATAGACGGATAATAAAGGAAACACTTTTGAGTAAACGATTTTGCTATTTTCATGATAAGTCACTGAGGAGCATGCAGTGGAGAGGATCGAGAGAAATAAAACTGAATGCATGTGCCTTCAGCTGCCTGCTCTTTGCCAGCTGTACACGCATCTCTTCTGTGCTCGCCGAGTGTGACGCCGCTGCCGCGTACAAAGCGGTTAATTGATTCCTCGAAACCCGTCTGGACAGCGAATGCCCAGAGTGAGCCTCAGTCTTGTTGTGGCCATGAGGGCTGAGAGACGGGGCCCCGAGGGTAATGTGGGGGTCCTCGGGGGGCTTAGAGTAGGCGGGCTCACGGGCGGGAGGTTGGAGCTGAGGTCTGGATTTGACGAGGCTTAGAGATGACCTCGGGGGGGAGGGAAGCAGCGAGAAGCTAAGGCGATAATCTGGGGTAGTGTTTATTTACTGGTCGTGCAGAGTAGCCTAGCAGGAGGCCAGTGAGAATCATTAAGTTGCATCCATTATGCTAATAGTGGTAAACACATCGATTAGCCCTTTATCTGCCAGCCCCACTCATGCACTCTAATTAGGAAGTCCATCGTTTCTGGGGCCACTAAAAAGTTTCCTTTGTAAACTGAAGCCACTGAAACTTAAACGTAGACAAATCAAACGGCAGCTTTAGGACAAGTCTTACAAGCAATGATCAGGCACCTGTGACCTCTGACCTCACTGAGCTGGAGCTGCTTGTACGTGTAACTCCTTTCATAACACGAGGTCACGTGTTAAATATTTGGTATTTGTTTAGCTCTGCTCCTTTAGTGCTGATGATTTTCTTTAAGACCCCTGAAACCAGCCTGTTGTTAGCTGTGAGAACTCGAGGGGAAAAAATCAAATATTCAGCAAACATTTCATCCCTGGACTGAACCTCTTAGTCAGCTGACCGGCCGGCCCGCGTGCCACACGGCTCGCAGTTTCAGGACACACACACATCTGTTTTGTTTCGACAGTCGATGCTGAGAGCTCAGAGCTCTGGAAACGATAAGAAGTTCCCTGAAGTGCTCGCGCTTTTGTGTGACTTCTGGCCAGTCTGCTGATGTTTTTGTTCAGCCTCTCTCTGCTTACCTTTCATACAGAAAGCCGTCATTTATTTTGACTGCCATGAAAACATCGCTGCTATCAAAATAACATCCATTTTTAATGATACATGACTGATCACCACGAACATCTGTGCGCTCAATAATCTGTCATCGCAAATAGTTTGTTACACAATCTCCGAAGTACGGGAAAACAAAAGCTCAACAACAGCCTCTGTGAAAACACTCTGTCACAAGGACCAGATGAGCATTTTCTCCCAGCACGGCTTCTACACATGGCCTCTCACCTCCTGCTTCCTCCTCTTCTTAGCTCCAGTAGATGTGAGTAGAGAGCTGGCAGCTGGAGCTGGCTGCTCAGCCCTCCAGGGAAGTGTTTGATTTCAGCCTCAGGGACTCTGGTCACTGGCTAAACTCTGGAGCCCGTGTTTCTGTTCTCCCGTCTTCATCCTCCCAGCTTCTCTTGGTGTTTTGCCCCTCCTTTGTGGCCTAATGCTTTACAGATGCCTCCAGATCCATACCTCAAAAAATAAAGCCAAAACTAGCCAGCAGCGCTCCCGCTGGCACGTCCTGGTTTAGTGTTAAATGTTAGCTGTTAAGCCAAAAAGACTCTTTCTCTAATTCTGCTGCAGACACACTCTGTTCACAGTAGTTTATTTTCTGCTGCTAATTAACTGCTGCTGTAATTAACTGCTCTTTGTCAGTATTGCTAATGAGTTTGTATTTGGAGTAATGTGCCTTTTGAGCAGTTTCATGCAGGTGTGAAAGCTCACACATGATACAAGCTCACCTTTATTTTGACGGCCGTGAACAGACATCCTGTCAGTAGTTACTCTGTTAGGATCTGATCGTTTATCGGAGCCACAGTTTAAGAGACCTGTGCGAACTTCTACAGTCGGACCAGGAAGCGCTCACGTCCCAGCTTTTCTCCTGATTGGGACTTGTTGTTTAGAGCCTTTCGAGGTTGTATTTGCCTTTCAAACCATGCACAGCGTGAATAGCTTAACAGGCTCCCAGGGAGCTCGCTAAAGCAAAGTACTTTTCATTCTGCTGCTGTTTTCCTGGAGGAAAAAAACCCCTCATTCATTGGGCCCTGTCCTCACCTCCTTGATAAGTTACAACCAGCCATTTCCAGGTCTCACACTTGCACCTATTGTGTTGCCACTTGGTGGAGATCATTCACCGTTAGCTTGTTCAATTAACCCAGCGGGCATCCAGCATGTGTATGAAGCTGTTTGTGGCTGATGGAAAGGCGATCCTTTTACATACTGGGCCGTTTGTATTTTGCCACGTAGGCCTATACAGTTCCCTTTCTGTGTTTCGGAACGTGGAACTTCTCTACTCCTCCATAACAAAGTAAAAGTATAAAATTAATAAAATAAAGTTATTTGATTGGTGTTAATAAACAAGACTGTTATCCAGGTTTAAAAGGGTCAAACGGCACCGGTGGCCGTAAAGAGCGTGCCGGAGGCCTCTTGGCAAGTCACCTTGTTCATTTCTGAACGTCTGAAGTGTCTAACATGCATTTGGCCTTTTCAATACAAAGGGAGACCTGGTAACCTAACCCTAACTCCAAACAGGTCACTGGTGACCCGGTCGATGTTGTGAGGTTAAAAACCATTTAACGACCAACCCTGCATTAGACATTTACGTTCTCACATGCACCTCTGTCGAGTAACGTCCAGAGAAGTGCAGGGCTGCAGGGCATGTGTGAGAATGATGTAAGACTTTGGAATAAAAATAAAGGTTATTTTAAACCGCTGCAGATTAGGTGGCTAAAAGAAGAGCACTGGGCATATGGAAATGTGAACACGGCAGTTAACATTCCCTGGAAATGTAAAACATTCCCTCGCACCTCAACAGAGGATATCGGCATTTTTCAAAACCGCGACGGAAAATCCTGAGTGAAAAGGGCAAACATCTTGGCAGATATCCTGCCCGCACTGAGGCTCGGTCATTCCGAGGCATACTTTCCACTTGGACCCATCCAGACACTCTAACTGGTTGGCCATTGGCCGAAATGATATCCATTCCCCATGTTTTAGAGGTTGTGTGTCCCGTGTAGCCCGAGATGGATGGGATGAGATGAGGGGTCAAGTCCCGCTCACTCTGTGTCCCACTTTGGTGACAATGAAGCATATTCTGGTTGCTAGCGCGCAGCGATCTTGGTGGAGAGGTCGGTATAAAGGCTTTATTCATCTGCTGTGGTCGGTCACAAAGAGGCAGATACAGCACATCAGATCACAGGGGACTGGAGGAAGGGGTAGAGAGAAGAGAGCACAGTGACACGAAGAATCAGGAGCTGCTTCTTAAAGCAGGCGTTTGTGCTGTGTCCTTCTGCCTGATGTGTGCGCGTCCAGCCGGGACCTGAGTGCAGCTGAGAGAGCCCAGAGAAGGTATTCATTAACCTCGTGCAGTGAGAGGGCATCGCCTCGACCGCCGGTCACACCGGCCCCCCTGCCCCGGGCTGTTTCTGCCCTCCTCGTCAGTTAACCAGCCGTCCTACATGACCAGATGAAGCCCCTCATTAATGAAGTGGGCCGTGTCACAGGGACCGCCCAGGCCAACTGTCCAAGTAAAGGACATTTTCAGAGCTATAGCTGAACCTGAGAGTCATTTATTTGTGTGTGCATACGTGTACAGACCTTACGGGACCACACGTGTGCCTACATGCACTTTCTTACCCTGCAAACATCTTGGAGAATATGCTGGGACCAAAATAAGTGCCATATGCTGGTAAATATTGGAAGATGGTCCACCGCAGTGACGGTTATGACTTCAAGACATCCTCAAATCAAATCAAATCAAATCACTTTTATTGTCACATCACATGTGCAGGTACACTGGTACAGCACATGCGAGTGAAATTCTTGTGTGCAAGTTT
>VUQG01021752.1:0-38739 GCA_015106755.1 Etia nguti | reverse complement strand
TACCAACAGAAAGGAAAAAATAATGTGCATATTTCCACGAGAGAAATCCCACGCCTGGACCGTTGTCGACAGCCACCATGATTCTAGCCTACGTCACAGCGTCACGTGCGCTTTTTACGTCCAACACGGAAACTGCAGTTGTGGTGCTTTCGATTGTACTCGGAACTCGGAAATGCTGCCTTCCGAGTAGGAAGATGTAGGTAACTCCAGACTGCAGATGAGCTGCATATGTGTTTAGTAGTAATTTGTTTTTGTAGAGGGCTAGCAAAACAACCGTTTTTGAGGGCGTCGCCATATTGGAATCCCGACTTCTCTGACGAGGCTAACCAGAATGCCGTTTACTCGAGTGTGACATCATTCCCAGGTCCGTGTTTCGATTTCTGAGGTAAATCAAACGCAGCACACAAAGTAACGAATAACGACCCTATCTAAATCCCAGTAACGATTAACGCCTTCCTGATTTTGGCATAATAACTAGTTACCATGCTCGTTACCACAATAATAACGTAGTTACTGTAACGCGTTACTTAATAACGCGTTAGTCCCTACACTGCTAATGAGTAAGTTAACTCTAAGACGTTGAATGCTTATGATGAAGGTTTTCATCATAAATGTCTTGCTACACAAAATTTGATCTGGAAACAGTTATGTTTAGAAGTCTGTGATGGGTTTGAGTTCTAATTCCCCTTGAAATGACTTCTAGAGTAAGGTGCCTCCATGTGAAATAAGTAGCTCCAAGTCACACTGATGGAGAATTGTTGGACTTTTCCTTTAATGACTCTGAAGCAGTCTTGGCAGGCAGGTTTGTATATATCCTGCAGGGAGCAGAGGAAGGCTGGCTTGCACAATGAGCTGTGGTTAGCTTGTTAGCTTGACATTCATGGTCACAGTCCACAGAGCCTGAAAGGATACTCTGATGGTAGGATAACTTTGGGGTGAAAAAAGACCTGCTCCTTTTTCAAGATGGGAATCGCCAAACTGACATTCAGTGGATGGATGGCTGTGTTGCTGGATAAAGGCTGGACCCTACGATTAAACCTACTACTGTACCCGACTTTAGACGTGAATTACTTAAATGAAAAAACAGATCGGATATCGGGAAATCTTCCATGGGGGTCTAGTTCTGGTAGTGCGTATCCCATCCTGAACCTGTCAGTGATCTCACAAGAAACTCACAAGGATTTTTCCCTCAATTGTTTCCCTGTTTTGCTCTAGTTTCATGGAGCTCCTGGATAACCACATATATTTTTGCCCAGGTTAAAAGATTTTCAGTGGATGTGTTTTTTGCATCACCTACAGCAAGTTGTCATTGCTGTTGCTGCTGCTGTCAACCCACCTCTTAAAATTTGCATCTCATCTGAAGAATATCACATGCTGCTGTGGCTCATTGAGAGAAAAATATCTACAGCTATGCTCACATTTAGCTGTAATCTTTGGATATTCACCTAAATGTTTTTTTTTTGGGGGGGGGGGTTTAAACCTAGAGAAATGGAAAAACATCAGTTTTTTTAGGTCCTCAGCTGTAAAATGCAAGAGCTTTTTTCTGCATCCACAGTCTTCAGTAATCGTAGAGGGAGGAATTTGTCAGAAAACAGGCACACTGGCCAACTCCAACGCCCACAGCATCAGGAAATAGACCAGAATTCAGTGCAGCCACAGGACAGTTTGAGTAAAATGCTGCTTTTTCTCAACTGAAAAAAAAGACTCCCACCTACTTGTGCTTCTTGCCATGCTTTCATTCACTCCACCTACACATGATGGATGCAACAGATTTATAATCCTTCCTTGTCAGCTGTCAAAGGGCAACCAGGGAAATGTAAGAAGTCACAAATGGAAGCAGACAAGGGAGACAGAAGGAGCAGGATTCTGCCTTATCGCAGATTGATGATCGTTTTGCGTCATGCTACAGACACTTTGTGGATTTTTCCCTTTAACCACTCTGAAGGAGTCTTGGCAGGCAGGCCTGGGTGTCCTGAAGGGAGTGGGGGAAGGCTGACTTGCATAATGAGCTGTGGTTAGATTGTTAGCCTGAGATGGAGCTTGACATTCATGGTCACAGTCCACAGAGCCAAGCCGGATTCTTTCGGTTTGGAGAGTTGGTGTCATGGAGAGTTGCCTGGAAATGAGCTGTGTTCTTTGTAGTTGTCTTACAATGAAAGAAAGGCAGTGCTGGCATTTCTGTTTTGGTTGTCACTCCTCCAGGCAAGGTGGCACTGACATGAGGATTGCGTAATCGGGCTAGAGACCAGCGCTGTGAGGCTGTAGAGAACTAAAGTGGGTGATTGCCAGCTTTTTAGTCACATCAGTCAACTGTCCCATTACTTTTTCACGCTATCGATGCAATACTTTTGTTAAGAACCTTAATTAAAGCTCACAGTCTCCACTTGAATCATGTTTTTATTGCTTTAGTCCAAATCAATTGTGCTGGTTTGAAGCTGCAAAATCACGAAAACTGCATCACTGTCCATCAATGGTGGGGACTTTGGTAGATTTGCTGAACAAAATCGGCTAATTGACCAACCTGATATGGTCAAATTTAATCTATGAGAAGGCTCCACGTCCACTGTAGACTTGAAGTAACGCCTCCACCAGGTTTTAAGTTATTGCCGTTGATGGTTTATCACGAGGACAAGCACAAAAAGCTGGCAACAGAAGATAAGTTGGGTAATTATTACCCAGTATGGAAACCTGTTAATGAGAGAAATATCCAGTGATCTCAAATATGATGTTATTTTTTAGCCCAGCATCACACAGAATGTGCCTCAAATGTCATTTGAAGAAAAACATAATGAATTAAATAAAGAGGATGTTTTAAAACATGACCTTTGTGTGGAGAAAACTGCAGCCCTCATTAAATAGTTTAGCCGCCTCTAAGCGGCAAAAATTGCCCCCCACCACCTTCTCCCCTGAAAGCGATGATGGCAGAGTGAAGAAGACTGCTCAGAGGACAGTTGGATACCAGCATAAACAACATATATGATTTAAAGTTAATGTAGTTTAATAGAAAGTGTGCACAAATATGGATCTCTGGTGATTAAATTGATTCAGCATGAAGCTACATGTTCAGACGCTTGTCTGATGATGTAGTAGTAACGTAACTAAGGCTAAGCCATCCTCAAAGGAAATGAAACACTCCAAAAATAATTAATAAAAGGCAGCGTTATGTTCACTAAGCTAAAGCTGAATCACTGCAGAGTGCGCGCACTGCTGGTTAGTGTCTTTCCAAAATGACAGCATGCTGCTGCACACTCTATGATGAACTGCACTCTCTGGTACACAAGTTCAATTGATCATTAACACAAACATCTAATCGCCCGATCACATGGCAACAACTTGATGCATTTAGGCATGTGGACACTAGCAAGACGACCTACTGAAGTTCAAACTGAGTATCAGAAAGGGGAAGAAAGGTGATTTAACTGACTTGTTGGTCTTTCAAGCAGATGGCCTACAACAGCAGAAGCCCACACTGGATTGCACATCTGTCAGCTAAGGACAAAAAACTGATTTTACAGGTTAGCTAAAATTAGATAACAGAAGATTGGGGAAAAAAAAGAGTTGCCTTGTCTGATGAGTCTCAATTTCCTTTGCAATATTCAGATGGCCCCGTTTTAACATAAACTAACTGTGGTGTATCACATCTTTGGAAAGCTGAGTTCAATTTCTCTAGCCACGCCTGATTACTGCCATACCTGTTCTCAAACAAGAAATCATGTAAATAGGACCTGTCTGACAAAGTAGAGTAGACCAAAAGATCCTCAAAAGCCAGACATCATTCCACGATCCAAGGAGTTTCAGGAACAAATGAGAAACAAAGTCATTGAGATCTTATAGTCTGGAAAAGCCATTTCCAAAGCTGTGGGAGTCAGTGAACCACAGTGAGAACCATTATCCACAGATGGAAAGGTGGTGAACCTTCCCAGGAGTGGCTGGCTGACCAAAATTTCTCCAAGAGCAACTCAATAACTCAACCAAGAGGTCACAAAAGACCCCAGAACAACATCAAAAGAAATGCAGACCACACACTTTTTAATTAGTTTTTCTGCAAAAAATATTTGATCTCCAGAGTAGAAGTCTGTTCAGATTTAGTTTGAAACAGTAGCACAGAAGTCACAACGTCCTGACCATGGTAGTATAATGCTATTTAAGACACCATTTCACACACCTTAATCTATAAGGTTTGTTTTTTGAGTACTGCAGAAACAAATAAAGGCTGGTTTGCAGAAAGTAAGACTCAAGGATTTGGTCTTTAGTTTGACTCAGTTTTGCATAAAAATGATTGAAAACCATAATTTTCTCCTCCACCATGAAATAACAGTTTGCTGCTTTTGAGTAAAGTGCAGTTTAAGCTGAAGCATAAAAATCTGCTGCATCATTTTTCAGTAAGGAATTCAAGTTAGTGCTGTGTAATGCAAAATCGCAGCATTTTAATGTCCTTTTTTTTAGCCTTGATGTCCTAATTGGCTGCCGCGCTGACTCCTTTTCCCTCATCATGGTGTATTTGTGTCTTTTCCATACTACAAACACACACCAACACACAAGGACACACACTCTACCAGTGGGTGCTCATTAATTGCTTTCTGAGGACGAGAAAACTGGAGAGAAATGTGGGGTGCTATTCCTGTCCCGCAGTAAAGGAGGAGGAGCTGGAGTGGGCGGACTAGACTCATCGATGGCTTTTGAAGTAGTTATTGAGTCCATTAGATGTTTTATCATCAGTAAGATGAAAGTAGGGATGGCTGCTCATCTGTCTTTTCCTTTCATTGTTCCAGGGTTTGTCTTTGTGTCTCTCGCTTTCAAACTTTCTTTCTCTGACTTATTTAGAATTCTTCTTGTTTTTAGTTTCATTTTTTTCCTGGAAGTTTTCTGACTCTAAATTTCACTTTTCAGCTTTCTGTGGTGTTGCGTTATGTATTCTCTTTTTTAACTTTTTTGAAGCTCCTTTCATCTTGTTTTCTGTCTTTTTGTCACGTTTTGCCTGTTTTTTAGTCTCAAGTATTGTGGAAAGTCTCAAGTCACCCGTCATTTCTTTGTGTTTTCCTAGGAAAATGTGGAATAGGTTCAGCAAGGTATAGAAACATGTGCAAATTTCATTTATATACTACTGTATATAAAGCAAAGCCTAACTTTGTACAATTCTATCGAGCTTGAAAGTCAGCATTTGGTGTGGCCACCTTTATTCTTCAGCACAGTCTGAACTCTCTTAGGCAGCTTTCTTGTCATTTCTTTAAGTAGTCTTCAGGAATAGTTCTCCAGGCTTCTTGAAGGACATTCAAAGCTCTTCTTTGGATGTTTCTGCCTTTTGTTCTGTTCTTTGTCAACATGATCCCACACTGCCTCAATAATGTTGAGGTCCGGGCTCTGGGGAGGCCAATCCATGACTGATAGTGCTCCACTGTGTGTTTTTCTTCCAGGTGTGATTTTACTGCATTGGCAGTGTGTTTGGGATCACTCTGATGATGAAAAATGAATCTATTGCCATTCAGATGCTTTCCAGATGGTATTGCATGGTGGATCAAAATCTGATGATACTTTTCTGTGTTCATAATTAATCATTTTTGACAAGATCCTCAAACCAGTGGCTGTAATGCAGACCCAAACCATGACAGAGCCTCCGCCGTGTTTTACAGATGGCTGTAGACACTCACTGTTGCACCTCTGACCTGACCTCCTCCATAAATACTGTTAGTGATTAGTGATTCATCACTTAAACAGTTGTCACTGATTTTCAGTCAAGTTCTTCCATTGAGACCATTTCTGATGAGGATTCAGTGAACAGTAGCTGAATCAGCTAAAGGTCCAGATGTGTCTCTCAGGCCTGTTTCAGGTCTTTGCTGGATTTTTTTTTGTTTCTTAAAGGCGTGGCTTTCAGAAAGTGTTCATCTGCTGTAGATAGTTTTTTTTTTTTTTACGCCTGACACTTCTTTTGTCCTTCACTTGTCAGGTTTAGACAAGTCTTCAGCTATTACCTCTTAGGGAATCACCTTATTGGTTCAAAAATACTACTTTATGTCTGTCAAACTGTTATCTTTGACTTTCTTCATAGATTTAACTAAATAAATGAGAACTAATTGTGTCTTTTTTTAATTTCCCTTTTCTGTAAAAGCTTAGTCCTTTAATTATCCACTTTCTGTTACTGTACCCATAAATGTTCATTTCCCCTGTTTTCCATTTCTGTTTTCTCCATTAAAAGCAAATATCCCCTTTTTAAACTCCCATTTATAGTCTACTTTCTCCCTGTCTCACTCTCAGTGAAGGTCAAGATGTTTTCTGATGATTTAGTAACATTAAAATACAAAAAAGAGAAAAGAAATCACACACTTCGTTTGTGAGTGCTTCAGATTTCCCATCAGTTTTAACCGGCCCCCAGAGAATCATTCATGCCTGTAAGTACAGTATGTACGTGGGTGTGATCATACATTTACATTTCAGCCATTTAGTTGACACTTCAATCTGAATCAGAGTGCAGGAGGAGCAGTTGTACTCAAGGACACTGATGGAAGCAGACGATGAAGAAAGCCTTTCAGCCTCGGTCTGGTTAGTTTAAGGATGAAAGCTACTCAGTTTGGTTTAGGAGAAGGTTATTTTGGGGATACAAACATTTTTAACAACATCTTAAAAGGCCTGTCTAACATAAGTTCTTAAAGGAAATATTATCCCATGTTTCAGAGGTTCAGGTTAATGAGTTTTTCTTACTTTTCTTTGATTTCTTCATCGTTCAAACTCAAAATACAAAACAAGAAATCAGTAAAAAGAGATGTTTGATATTTTCAGAAGCACTGTAATTATTTTCTCACTGAAGGTTAGATGACAATTTGAGAGACAGGTGACAGGTAGCACTGTCATGATAATGTAGGAAGCTGGATCCAGCAGCTCTGTAGCACAGCACAGCACACCCTCGGGGGGAAGATGTTATTCTGACTCTGTCCAAAGGTTATACAACCTGCGAGAACATCTAAAGTTCGTTAATTCCTTCCTGTGCTTACTTCATCCCAAACTAAAGACTTCTGCAGTGGCCCTCCAGCACGTAAAATCACATTCTGATCATCATCTAAGTCTAACATGATCTTATGATTTGTTTCTTAAGGCTAATAACCAATTACAGCTTTACTTAAGGTACCTTATAGGCACTATAGTCCTTTCCTGCTATTGACAAGATATAAAACAAGCTTGAGATTATAAATCGGCCAGAAAAGGAGGAATAACTTGTGATATATATAGAACCATAAGAAAGAACATTTTCGCAGGTCTCTCTGCAGTCATGTGGAAAACTAATTACACCCCATGATTCAGTAGTTTGTAAACCACTTTTATCAGCAGTAACTCAAAGTAATTGTTTTCTGCGTGACTTTATCATTCTCTCACATCATTGTGAAAGACTTTTGGCCCAGTCTTCTTTACAGCATTGCTTCAGTTCATTGAGATTTGCAGGCTTTCATTTATGCACAGCTTTCTTGTGGTCCTGCCAAAGCATTTCAGTCAGGTTGAGGTCTAAACTTTGACTGGTCCACTGTAGTACCTTGATTTTTTCTTTTTCAGTCATTCTGTTGTAGATTTGTTACTGTACTTGGGATCATTGTCCTGTTTCATGACCCAGTTTGAGCCAAGCTTTAGGTGTGTGACAGATGTCCTCACATTTGGCCTCAGAATACTTTGGTGTACAGAGGAGTTCATGGTGAACTCAATGATTGTAAGGTGCTGATGTGGCTGCAAAACAAGCCCAAATCATGACCCCTCCACCACCGTGCTGACGGCTGGTATGAGGTGTTTGTGCTAATATGTTGTGTTTGGTTTTGTGCATTATGAGCAAACATCTTCATTAAGTATTAAAAACTTTCATTTTCACATGGCTGTAAATTACAAAAGAAGGTTGTGTCAGGAAAGGGATGCAGTGTTAAAATCTGCTAAACCACATATATAGATCTATATAGATAGATATATAGAAGGAGTTATGTTGCTTTTCTTTGGATTTTTTCATCCAAGCAATATTGATTGTTTTGTTTTTTTATTGAGTTTATGTATAAAAATGAGGCTGAATCACACAGCTTCAGCTGCTCACCTCTGATTGCCAGTGGCATCACAAGATTATGTGGGACAACCTCATTTGGTCTGCTTTCACAACACCAGGGTGAAACGAGGGTAAAACAGAGGAATGTTTGTCTGTGTTGACATCAAAAACTTGTGTCAGTCGTAACAAAATAGTTTCATCTGTCAACATCCGTGATGGGACTGGTGTTGGACATTAGCTTTGGTTATATATAGACACAGCCTGTGCCACTGTCAGAGTGTTTCTGTGGTTGTCCTTTACAAATTATTCATCCATCTCATTTTAAACAGTTATCCAGTTACCTCCCAGTTAGCATATGGCCTCTTTAAAATGAAGGGACTGCAAATAATTTTTAGAATTTCTATGAAAGACAAATTATGGGCTGGAATAGATCCATGGACCTCTCAAAACTGTTGTTTGATCCACTGGAACAAGTCCTGACACTCAGGTTTGGAACCGATCAAACAGCGACCAATACTTTTGTACTTTTGGCAGAGTACATTAAATTATTATCCTAATAATGCTATTTTACAGTTGAGTGCAGTTTCACTTATAATTCTGCAAATGCACAGCTTGTGTTCTAGGTCATAAGCCATTTTTAAATTGTATTTCTCTATGAATAAATGGGAGAATGGTCTTTATGAAAGGCCAGGGGGCTGGAGTGCATTATTCATATGAGTGAATCCATCTTTAATGGATTGATTTTCCTGACAGAGATAAAGACTTGAAAGCTTTTATAACACTTCGCAGATGCAGAGATATTAATATTTGACTTTAAACTTTTGCCTGAATTTTACTTTGGGAAAGACTTTAAATCGTTTTGTGAAACAGAAAATCAGCATCAGCCTTCACTAATGCCCCTGTAAGTATTTGGAAGCAAATGACAAAACATCTGGTGCAGGTGGATGTCTCTAAACAGAAAAGGCACAACATTATGACCACAGACAGGTGGAGTGAAAAACAATTGACGTATTAGAAGCAGGGAAATGGACCGATGTAAGAATCTAAGCGAGGTTGAGGACGAATTAGACGAGTGAGTCAAAGCATCTCCAAAACTGCAGCTCTTGTGGGGTGTTCCTGGTCTGCAGTGGTCAGTATCTATCAAAAGCGATCCAAGGAAGGAACAGTGGTGAACCACTGACAGAGTCATGGGTGGCCAAAGCTCACTGATGCTTGTGGAGAGCAAAAGCTGGCCCGTGTGGTCCGATCCAACAGACGTACCACTGTAGCTTAAACTGCTGAAAATGTTCATGCTGGTTCTGACAGAATACACAGACCATCACAGTTTGTTGTGTATGTGGCTGCATAGCTGCAGATCAGTCAGGGTGCCCATGCAGACCCTTGCACAGTGTCAAATGCACCAACAGTGGGCATGTGAGCATCAGAACTAGACCACGGAGGAAGGTGGCCTGGTCTGATGAATCACGTTTTCTTTTACATTACGTGGATGGCCAGGTGCATGTGTGTCATTTACCTGGGGAACAGCAGATACCAGGATGGACTATGCACTCCAATCAAGCATCTGTGCGATGTGCTGGACACACAAGTCTGGCCCCTGAAGTACTCACTTCACATTTTACAGGACTTAAAGGATCTGTTGCTAACATCTTGGTACCAGATAGCACAGCACACCTTCAGGGGTCTAGAGGAGTCCTTGCCTCGATGAGTCAGGTGGAAAAATGCAATTTTAGGCAGGTGGTAATAATGTTATAACTGATTGATGTATATTGCATGGACCAAAGGTTTAGGTCCTCCTTGATTCGATTAAGGCTCTTTATCATTCTCCTTCTACTTTTTCTGTTTATCCTGATCAAATAAAGGCACAAATAAATACTTAAAAAGGAAGTAGTCCATAGTTTATAAATTCATTGCAAGTAATGTTGATCTGTCCACATATTTGTGGTCATCTCAGTTTAAATGCTCTGCAGACTGCATGTGTTACCTGGCCTTCACTGACCGTCCCTAACAAACAATATAAATGTGTGTGCGTGTGTGTGTGTGTGTGTGTGTGTGTGTGTGTAACAGCTGTGCCAGCAGCCCCGGTGAATGTATCGGTGACCCAGCTGAGGGCACACTCGGCCATGGTGACCTGGAACGTCCCTCAGGGAGACACCGTCATTGGATACGCCATCTCACAGCAGGTACAGTACAGCAGCCTCGTATCATCGCTGCATGCGTACACCGAGCACGCACGGCCACTGAACCATGCTTTTTCTTCTTTTTAAACTGAATGTCAAATACACCCTGATGTGCCCTCTCATTCAGCTGAAGGCCGATTAATTTTGCAGGGATACAAATTGTGAATTGAATGCCCAGAAAAGCTGGATCGCTGCCATGCTCGGGGCTAGAAAACAGCATTTCAAAGATGAATTATGTATTTCTCGTGCTCATCTCGATCTCACGAGGACTCACTTCTTTTTCTTTTGTCCTCCTGCTGCTGTCTTCTGGGATTTATTAAAATGCTGTGTCATTCATGAGCCGAGTAGGCAGTCAGCATTCGGCTCAAAGACACTTTGAGTCATGAGGGGTGGGAAAGTTTGGAAACCTCTCGGAGGAATTTGCTCATAAACATTTTACTTCTTAAGGAGCTCATTAATGTCAAGGATGGCTACTGGTTGACGTGGGTAATAATAAAAAAACCAAATCTCTTAATTACGTAAGGTGCAGCCAAAAGAAAGACTTTCCAAGTATCCAATTAGCAAGAAAAACCTGATAATTGAAGTAATCAACCTTTAAATATCCCCCAGGAGGAATGATCCTGCTGTGGATTTAAGGGGGGAAAGTTCTCACAAGTAAGACATCCACAGCTGTGCACTGGTGCGTCAGCTCACCTGTGTGAGGTTAACAAAAGTCACATGCTCTGTCCGTGTTTGGGGTAATTTATCATAAATAATTAAGTAGCACAGCTGTTGTGCCATATGCATAACGGTGTGTTAATGCAAAAATGGGCTTCGGAGATATTCATATGAAGTTGCAGGTATTTAATTAATTCAGGGAAAAAAAGACTCCAACAAATAGCTGAAAGCAACAGACACAGTGGTAGCACATGCTTTGTTAAAGCCATGAATTCACTCATTACTGCTGGGTCTAGTATTATAGACACTGTGTTCAGCTGTACTTCATACAGATTTCACTGTGTAATTTTAGAGTCAACAAGGGAAACTCCATACACAAAGTGAAAGGTGTCTGTGTGCCTTTCAGACAGCTGACAGTAGAACAATAGTGTATTTTGTCCTCTTTCTAACCCTACCATCTGGAAGAAGAAATAGAGGCCTATCAAAGACTGCTCTCAGCTTACAGGTGTGGTCTTCTGCTGCTGTTCAGATGCTCTTCTGCATACCTTGGTTGTTATGAGTGGTTATTTGAGTTACTGTTGCCTTCCTATCAGCTCAAAGCACACTGGTCATTTTCCTCTGACATAAAGTGAACTGCCGCTCACCGAATATTTTCTCTTCTTCAGATCACTAGTAAACTCTAGAGATGGTTGTGCGGGAAAATCCCTGCAGATCAGCAGTTTCTGAAATACTCAGATTACAGACAACCACAGCACATTAACATGATCTTCCACATTCTGATGCTCAGTTTGGACTTCACTAGGTTGTCTTAACCAGGTCCACTTGTGTAAATACATTGAGTTGTATTTTGACTTTTGTTGCCATGATGCCAGGTCTCTCTTGGAAATGAGATTTTTACCTGGATAAATAAAGGACTAATAAAAAAAAAAAGAAAAAAGTTGCTGCCAGCTGACTGGTTAATTAGATATTTGCATTAATGAGCGGTTGAACAGGTGTACCCAACGAACTCCAAAATATGATAGAAAACTCTTTGGTTTAGTTTCAGAATGTATTTCTTTTTCTTCATGAATTTACCAATTCATTGGTTACATTTCATTTAATTAAACGCTGCAGTCCTGCCACCTTTAAAGCACAGAACTGCCACTGAAAGTACAAGTAGTTTGCGTCACTGTAACAGACGTTTCACATTAATTCTGCTGTTACATAACAACATTTTGTCCGTCTGACATCTCTTAAGAACCTCGGCTGCTAGCTCAGCTTGGCTCATTTTAATCAGTCTTCTCCACCTACAGTTTTGGCAAAAGGAGAATGAGACATTAGCTGAGCTCTGAGTGGGAGTCGTCTCCATTAGTGGAAATTATTTGGCCAGGACTCATCTCACAGGAGAAACATCCACAGCGGTGTCGATGCCAAACAACTCTTACTCTTTCTTTTTGTTTTTTTTTCCCAAGTCACCTCACATCTGAGTCAGAATTCATCAACCTTTTGGCATTTTCAAGAAAACACAGGATGGGTATGTAAAACATCTCCTGCTTTAACCTCAGAAAGCACTTATGTAAAAAACCCTTCTTCAAATATTAATGGGGGAGGTGATGGTAGCAGGTGGATGCAGCGGGTATCCGTGCTGCAGGTTTTATCTACCGAGCCCGTATTTTCCACTGTTAGTCATCAAAGGTTGCCTTGGATCAGAGTGAGCTGCTACAAAAGGGCAAAAAAATGCTGTTATATAAAAGGGCTGCTCTGTCAATCAAGTATATTTTCTCCCATTTCTATTTTCCTTATTGCAAGAGTGGTCTCGCGTCAGGCTTAAGTCTTGATTAGGATTCAAATGTGGCTGCTTTGTGGGATTATTTCATTCACAGTATCTTTCAGGGACATGCCAAGCCTTCTGTTTGTGAAGGAGAAGCAGGACGAGTGAATGTGCCCAGACAAAGAGTTGTTTCACTCATCTGAAGTTGTTCCCACGGTGCCGGCTGCCAAGATTCACGCGTTACACAACCTCGCTCTCAAACACACAAACACAGGAAGTAACCCAGTTTAAGTTTCTGTGTCTGAGACTCCCAGCAGTCCTGGTTTCTATGACTTCAAATATCAAACACACGGGGTTAATTGATGATTAGTGCAAGGGCAATGCTTATCAAATAAAACCAGCAAGAACTGCAGAGAGCGCCCGTTTTAAACTCGTGTTGTGATGTTTTTACCAGAAGAAGATTGTCAGACTGTGACAACATCAGAGGAGAGATTTGTTTATCCGCACCACTTTCCTGCTGAAATGCATTAGGCTGCCGCTGACTTCTTTCCTGACCTAAAAATAGAGATGGACCCAAACTTCGTGTTCACCTGCAGACTTCACGGTCACATTTTTACTGAAGTAAAGACACCTTCTGTTCCTTTTTAAAGTTTCTGAAGCTGAACCCTGACAAATCAAACTATAAGATGGCTGCCAAAATGAAAAGAAAGCTCGAAACCCCCTGCAAGAACAAGAAAATATTTACTTCCATTGTAAGATGTAGAGAACTTTTCAAGAGCACAGATTTAGAGTGAAATCGCAGGACTTAAGAGTGTTTGTAGCAGCCAACCTTTGATAATCAAATCCACTTGATTAACTGATGATCAGCGAGTGTGAGCACCTCTATAAAAGCAGACATTTGGACAGTTTGCTGGTCTGCAGCAGTCACAATGCCACAGTCTTCCAAGGTGTAGACCTCCCAGCAAATTCACCCCAAATTCAGACTGTGCAATGCTCAGAGAAACTGCAAAAAGAGCTACACCTCACTTCATGACAGTACAATTAGAAAAAAATTGAAAAAGTATCGCTTCTTTGGAAGGGTTACCAGGAGAAAACCTCTTGTCTCTAAATAACCCACAAAACCTCTGGAACGAGGCTAAAGTTTGTTATTATGTTTGCTCATAATGCCCGAAACCAAACGCAGCGTATCACCACAAACACCTCATACCAGCTGTCAGCATGGAGGTCGAGGCATAATGATTGGGGTTTGTTTTGCATCCGCAGGAGCTGGGCTCCGTACAGTCAATGAGTCGATCATGAACTCCTCTGTGTACCAAAGTACTCTTGAGACATCTGTCAGGCAGTTAAAGTGTGGATCAAAGTAATGACCCACTCTAAGTGCAGACCTCGACCTGATTGAAATGCTTTCTTGGGACAAAAGAGAGCTGTGCATAAACGAATGCCCTCAAACCTCAATGAACCAAAGCACCGCTTGAAAGAAGAGTAGACCCAAAGTCCTCTGCGATGTGAAAGAGTGATATGTCATACAGAAATGTATTATTTCAAGTTGTCGCTGATCAAGGTGGTTCTACAAACTACTGAATTATGGGGTTTACTTAGTTTTTCACCAGATTGCATACTTTAAAAATCCTATTTTTGCCATCCTGTAAATGGACGCAGGGATTATAAAAACACTTATGAAATCAATTAAAACCAGAGACTCTGTGAAATGTAGAACGTTTGTTTTTACTTACTCTACAGAAAATATAAAGAAACAGAAAATATATCCTCGAAAATATAAAGACTGACTCTCAGCAGACACCTCAAACCTGCAGGCTTTACTTTCTTCTGTCATCAAACAGTATAAAACGCTCATCATCAAACGCTCTTTTGCTTGTTAAGAATTAGAAATAATCGGTTATGCTTTTACGTTTTTAAAACGCTGAGGGGGTATCCCTGTGTTAACTACAATTAGAAAATATATATAAAGATGAGCAGCTTTTTTAAAGCCGGTTATCTATTTTGGAGGCGACCTTTTTGGCACAAAAATATAAAGGTGAAAGGGGTGGCTCAAGACTTTTGCACAGTCCTTTAGATGGCTGTGACAAGTGTCCGTTAGTTTTTATTTCCTGGTTTACTGTCTTACTTAAAACTGCAGAATTAAATGTGCCTAAGAGGTAAACTGACAAAGCCTGAAAATTATAAAGTATCTTGAGTTACGTCAGTAGCACTTTTCAAAATTAGATGGATTTGGAGTTTTTATTCCAAAATGGTAACGCCTCAATCACAGCTGAGTCACTGGTGCTGATTAACGACCCTTTTAACCCCCGTGTATTCAGTATATACTTTTATATGACGGCCTTTTAGTGCTGCGGGACGATCAAAGCATCCTGGCTGACTCGCCGCCTGCAGGGCTGCCAGAGGAGCAGCAAACACCACTTTGACTCTCCACTCGAGACATCTGGAGAGCCTCGAGCGTCCTGCCAGCTTTCTATTTATTGACTCTTCCTCAGTCTTCAGTCTTCCGGAGACACGTTCGCAATCTGGGAAACGTTCTCATTTGAAAACCGGACTCGCTGTCGCTAGATGATGCTGACCAAGCAGTTGTTAAAAAAGCCTCGTTATGAGCTGTTCTGACGCCGAGCTGGTGGCTATTTGGAATATTTGGTGTAATTGGTGTGTAATGGCCGGAGATGAAATTCATGAAAAGCTTGAATATATGATGAGCCATTTTCTAAAATCTCAAAAACAAGAATGCAGGCCGGTGCTTTTGTGTGAACACCAATTATCTCTGAGCAGGACTCATCAGGATGTCTGCAGTTAAAAAGAAGGCAGTTAAAGGTTCCTTCATACAGAGTCTCCAATCACAGCAATCAAAGTCACGCACAAGTCTTGTGTTGTTGGGAAAACTTACCCACACAAAAACATGATTTCTTATTTTTTTCTATATTTGCCACACTTACGTGTTTCAGATCATCAAACAAATTTTACTATCAGACAAAGGTAAACCGAGTAAATACAAAATGTAGTTTTTAATTATGATTTCATTTATTAGGAGAAGAAAGAATACCTGGGCCTGTGTGAAAAAGTAATTGCCCCCTTAGTGTTTCTTCTTCACTCACTTTTTTCCCACTTGCTATGTGTTTATACACCTCTCTGCATTTAATCATTAGTTAAATATGTCTTTGTCTTGTTTTTTTCCCCTTAACCCCAACTAGTTGTAGCAGATGGCCTTCCCTCACTAAGCCTGATTCTGGCAGAGGTTTCTTCCTGTTAAAAGGGACTTTTTTCTTCCCACTCTCGCCAAGCGCTTGCTCATACGGGGTCTGATTGTCGTGTTTTCTCTGTTTTCTTTGTATCATTGTAGGATGTTTACAGTATAAAGCACATTGAGGCAACTGTTGTTGGGATTTGGCGCAAAATCAATAAAATTGAATTGAAATTAATTAAATTAAATTAATAACTGGCTGTGCCACACTTAACTGCAATCAAGTGTTGCCACATGTGAAGTTTTATAAAGATCAGCACCCTTAAGGCTAAAATCAGGTCTCATTGTGTTGGCCTAGCAATTCCAGACAAAGAAACACAAATGCAAATTATGCTGGAAACTCTTAGCTCATTTTCTGTGTCCAAGGGGAATTAAGAACCAAAATGCATCTTAATTGCTGTTACCATGGTGCCACACTAAGTGGAATCCTGCTGCAGCAGCTCTTGTGTTTTCTGTTGTTGTTTGTTTTTTTTGCCATTTTCTTAATTTTACTGAACTACTAGTAAGTATATTTAATGCATACACCTCTATAGTGCAGATATCTGCCTGGGAGAGAATCCTCTGCAGACATCATTATTATTATTAACCATCCATTTTCTTCCTCTTATTCAATTCAGGGTCCTGGGGCTCCACCAGTCTTCATGTTCACATAACATGAAGGATTTGATTTGTGATTGTTGCTTATACTTCAAATCCAACCTTACAGTCTATTTACATATTACCAAATGTGCCCTTCTGAATCCACAGCTCATTTTAAAGATATGAACTGTAGAGTTTGGTGGGTAACCTTGTGAAAATGTTCTTGCCTCGATTCTCGTGGCCCCTCATGGATGTACGCTGCTTTGTGTTGTCTTGCCAATGACTTTGTCTTCTTTTGCAGGCACCCTTTATCACTGGACATCTTTAAATAAACACTGTGAATGTGATCTTCTCAGCGCTAAGGTGGTGGAGATCAAAAATTGAGCTAAAACTGATTAAATTATGGGCTTGAATTAAAACATGGCTCTAAATTAATAATCATGTTGTTCTTTACCTTCTGGTTGCACAAATGGAGATGATAATATATCTGTATTGTGTTCACAATTTATAAATCCACCCCATCTCCAAATTTTCACTAAAGACAGCTGTTGAAAACTAAAATTTATCTCCACAGGGTCACCATCTGTTTACCTGCTGATCCAGAAGGTGACATTTCTTCATTAATTCAGCAGCTCCTTATACTAACAGAGCATCTCTGCCTGAACATGTGTTTTTCTGTTTCTTTTGAATGACTATTACTGGTGTTACCTTGCCTGCAGACCTAATTTCTCCCACCAGGACAGTATGGGTGTGAGGTGAATTTCTATGAGGCGAAGCTGCTTGTTACTGCAGGGATTCTGCTTTCATTTCAAGTATTTGCCTTTAAATGTGACATAATGATGATTTTTTTCTTGTAAATTAGTTTAGGAAAGTTTACTTTAAAAGAAAAGAGAAAAGATTTTTCTCCTTTTAAGACAACACTGTCTGCCTCGAGCAAGGTACAAGGCCATTACTGCTTTTATTAGATCATAATACTTAAGCTGTCAGCCAGATACGCTGATCAAATCCCGAGATTTGATTTAAATTTGCCATAAGTGTGGCACATTAATGTATTTGTGTGTGCAAAAGCATCCACCAGATGTGGCACGTGTTCCTAATGTGTGCACGTATCCTGTCTCCAGAGGCAGGACGGCCTGATGCAGCGCTCAATCCGAGAGGTGAACACGTCCAGCCGCTGGTGCGTGCTGTGGGACCTGGACGAAGACACACACTACAGTGTCCAGGTGAGAGAAACACACAAACACACACACACACACGTATCTCTGAATCAGATATCTGTGCCAGTGGATGATTTGTGGTGAAGTTTAATAGCTATTACCTATTTAATGATAGCTATTTGATAGCTAATAGCTAATTAGACTGATGCATGGATTAGTTGGATAGTATCTTTTTCTAAAAGGCAGGTGTGTAATGGTGTAACTAACCATTTTTATTGGCTATGTAACCCATAAACACTGCCATTACAAAAGGTCTTACGCAAATGTAGGCTTACAAAACACAAAATAGGAAAAAGAAGAAGAAGAAATTGATAATTCAGAAGTATTTTGGAGCACGTGTGAAACGCAGAAGGAGGAACGACATGCAGGACGCACCGTGAACAGAGCTGAAGTGTTCAGCCCACAGCTGTGCACAAAGAAACAAGAAAAAACTCTGGAAAACCAGGAATGATGGCTGGGAAGTTTGAGGAATCCAACAAGGCAATCTGGCAAATTTAAGGAGGTTTCTCACATGATGTCTCACTGCCAGAAACCTCCAGCAACCACTTGCCAATCAGTTGGGGAATACACACTGTTCCCTAGCAACCAGTGTTTACCGAGAGGGGGTGGTCTGTGTCTTTAGGCCTGTGTGAGTGAGACCTAAGCTTGCTCCCCATCCTGTCATCCAAAAACAATCACATCTGATTCAAATAAAAAAACAAGTATTGATGACCACAAACCACTGGGTGATACCACAGTGTCTACTGAAGTTTATCACATGACATCATCAGCAAAATGTTCAAATGTTGTCTGGCAATATGGATGTGACACAACCAGGGATTGGTAGGGAAATTCTCAGACTCTTTTGGCAGTTGTTCCTGGTGCTTTCAGGCTCTCCTTGGATGAAACTGGTTGCAAAGAAGGTGCAGGACATTTCAACAGGTGCCTGCAATTTTTCCATGTTTTCATGCAAATCACTCGCAGACTGTTAGCCAAGTGGTAGGGAAACTTGATAATGTGCGATGTGACCTGAAAATGGAGAAGTTTCAAAGAGAAGCCAGCATTCTTCAAAAGAGGCAACTTTTGCTTTGAAGGCAAACCTTCTCCATTTCTTGTCTGTGTCACACTTTTCACAATTTCACTGCACCTTGGAGAGCAGGTGTTTGTAGGCAAGCCCATCACTACAATTCAAACTATGGCCACAGCAATCTGCTAGCAACCAAATCAATCACAAGAAGGATTTTGCCAAGTGGTTGGGGAATATTAATTTTGCTGGGGGCTCACTGACGTGTCTGCCAGCTTGCACATACTTGATGTAATTTCAGATTTTTCTTATAGACTATTATGATAGGAACAGTTGAAAGATGATAGAGGAAGACGGGCAGCGAATGGCACTTTTGCTTTAGCCATGCGTCCAAAAATGGTGCACAAGTTAACATCATGTGGTTAGTGGTCACATGTCTACAAAACTTCGAAAAATAGGAGACTGATTACTGATTGAACACAGGTATGATGAAAAAGCTATTGAAAACAGACAGGAAGTACATCTTACTGAAGTGTAAGACTGGCTGAGATTTCAGAATAAAACAGGAAGTGGTTAAAGCAACACAGGAATAGAAAAATAGAAAAAGGAAGGAAGTAAACTTGACATCAGCCAGCAGGATAAAACAGGAAGCAACTAAAGAAAAACCATCTGTGTCCTCCTGGGTTTTCAAATTTTAAAAAGTTGACAACAATCATGGAAGCTACAAGTCAAATCATGTGGGTCAAATAATAAAGTTGTTCCATATTCTGCAAAAGTTGCTGCAAAAGAGCTTTAATGTCCTCAGATTAATGCTCTTCTTTGTGCACCTTGAAAGAATGAAGTTGTGTAACAAGAGCGTGTGTCTGTCCAGGTGAGGACAATCTTTTAGATGCCAGACCAAAGAATTTTCAACATGTTGCAAAAAGGGACTGATAGTATTGAGCCATAGGTAAGAAAATGTTGATCATGTTTGTGCAAATAGACCTGAGCTCTTTAATATATATGAAAAAAAACCCACATTTAGAAATAAAACTGGACGATTTGGTCTTTGTAAGTGCTTTGAAGTGGAGATTTTTGCCTGTGTGTATGGAAAAAAGGGACCTATCATCCTCTTCTTCTTTATTTTTACTCTGTGAATCAGCTAGTGTACATTTGCATGATTCACAGTTTAAAAAACTGTGACTGGTTGTTTATAGAGCTCCTCAGTTCATCCTCTGTCTGAAACAAGTAATTTTACCTCCTGCTCTTTAAGACCTCCACCCTGAAAGCCCATTTTAGCCTGTTTCATGGACATGCAGTGTAACATATAAAGAAATTCTTGATGACCTGACGTCAGCTATTGAGAGGAGTATGACTTTTTCAACTTACACGTTTTTAGAAAACACATTTACGTCTTTATTTAAAACTTTAACCACATTTGTCAATTCTGCAAAGAAGAGCCGTCAAATATCTTTACCTTCAAAAATCACCTATTATACTTTTGCTTACTTTCTGCCAGTTCATTCTAATTGGATGGTTTCCTGGCACAGACCCGGCTTTTAAGTCCAGTCCAAAATTTTTCAACAAGATTAAGGTCGAGGCTTTAGGAAGGTCATTCCAGAAGCTTAATGCTAGCCTGCTTTATCCATTCCCAAACTAGTTTTGATCTGTTTGGGATCATTGTCCTGATTTGAGGTGAAGTTGAAGAATTTGGAGGTAGTCCCCCTTCTTTGTTATTCCATCGACTTTGTGCAGTGTACCACTGGCAGCAAAACAGCCCCACAGCATGATGCTACCACCACCATGCTTGACAGCTGGTACAGTGTTCTTAGGTAGTAATAATGTTGATCAACATTATTTTGATGATGTAGCAACAAAGTGGTGACACATCTGAAAAACTTACATATGTTTGTCTGAATTACTGGTCTTGGAATCTGCAGTTGTTTAGAAATGGCTGCAAGACCTTCACAACCTTCACAAATGTACAGTTCTCCTTCTTAGATCTTCACTGAATTCCTTGGACTTTCCCACTGTTCCGAGTATTTGTCAGTCCAATGAGTGCTGTCAAACAAATCCTTTTAATAATGCAAAGAAAAAACTACCAGCTGTACACAGTCATGATCACTAACGAGAAGTTAATAGGCCTTGTGAGTTAAAAGACATCATGGAACCATCAGCACCACTTGTTAAAAGATTTAAGTGAGTGTATGTATATATTTGAGCCTGTTTGGATTAGAGAAAATCTAAAATAAATAGATAACTGAATTGAAACTTACCCAGTTCTTGTTTTTCAAAGTCATTAAAGATTTATGCTGTACAATCATCCCAACCTAGAAATAGAACAGTTCCAAGAAATAATTAAAAGCCCCAAATTACCACGACATTCATGCCCATGATGAGTGGATGTAAACTTCTGACCACAACTGTATATCTATATATTACTCAGTGTAATGAAGCTGAAAGCTGATTATAAACTCATATTTTAAGCACAAGTCCATATAAATGTAAAATAAATTGATATTTTCAGAACCTGGCAACCCTAAAAATAGCTTATCCAGGGCTGAAAAACACTTCCAAACCTCTCATAAAAACATTAATTACCATTTTAATTATGTTAATTATTTCAGTGTCATTTAATGCATGGTTAGTGAATAGATGGATCATCTGCATCACAGCTGAGAAACTTTCTTAGATGATGACAAAGCATTTTTTCTTAAATCAAGTGTCAGTATTTGATTAATCTAAACAGTGACACGTCTCTGTTCTGAAAGTTTAAACTAAAACTGCAGCTCCTCTCTGAAGGGGGAGTCTCTAATGTGACTCCATTATCGTGGTGCTATTAAAATTTTTATGCTCCATTATAGCCTAATAGACTGATGCAGACTGTCCTTCAGCTGCAGGACTCGCTTCAATGTGCTCGTCAGCAGACAGATGTCCTGCACAAGTGTCATTGAGCAATGCATTGCTGCCCGGTGAGGTCCAGAGGGGGCTGAATTTGACCTCTGACCTCCCTTTGGCGGGCGGGGAGGTTAAAAAGTAAAGGATGAATTTACCAGTGGAGTTGGGTATTGTTATCCAGGATGAGGGGACAGATTAGAGCTTGCAGAGGACACTTTGCAGGCATCAGACTGTAGAATTAGAGGAGAACAAACACTCTAAATTCAAGGACTTATTTCATAAACTCCACAGAAAACTTGCTGCGTACTGCCGTTGGCTGTGTTGTGTAGGTGGAGAGAGCATCTGTGGCACAATGAAACCTCGTGTGGATGTAATTTTGTCTCTGTGATTGATTTATTTCCCTGTGTGTGCGTTAAACTGAGTGCTTCCTGTTATAAAACTCCACTGCAGCTCTATTTGAATGTGAGACACCATTAACACGTGTTTATTTTTTACACAAAGCCTAATTTTATAAGCTTTCCCGGTGGCTGAAAATGTCCCCAAATGAGCTTATAGCTCAAATTTATATTCTCTCTGTTGCCTTTCAAGCTTTTACTCAGCATCCTCCAATGATCATTCAGGATCACGGCCAAAAACCAGAGCACCGCTTGCTCGCTAAATATACCCTCGGCAGCCAGTTTCTTACCATCGTTGCATAATGTTGTCCTCTGTTAATGCCACTGTAGGAATGCACCTAGTGTTTGTGCTCAGCTGTGATCAGCTTGGCTCTGCCTTTGCGTAAAAATATCTTAACATTCCCTCTAAATTCTTTTTTTTTTTTTCCCTTGTTGGATGTAGGTGCAGTCCGTTGGGCCGCACGGTGACAGCCCACCCAGCCGTGCCGTCCACTTCAGGACTCTGGAGAGGACTGACCATTATCCAGCCGGAGTCCTGGACCACCGTGAGTACTCATAAACACACTCCAGATGGGGGCTTCCAAAAGTAAAACACATAACATGCCGTGTTACAGCAGCACAAACACAAACCTGAGGTATTTTATTGTTGCATGAGGTACGCAGATGTTTGGTGTCTCTGAAATGCTGTTTTAAGTCAAGTTTTGAAGGTGTGTATGCAAATGTTAAATACTGGCAATAATATTAAAATGATGTAGATGTAATGTTGTATGCGTTATACAATATACAAAATTCTTGAGCCACTCCTCATTTCTTTATGTTTTACTTCCAAGGCATCAGACTTTCTTTGCAATTTGCTCTTGAGCAATAGTTCTTCAGGCTTTCTGAAGGTCTTTCAAAAATGTTTTTGGACATTGTCTGCTTTTTCAGTCACTTGCAGTAGAGTCCTTGCACCTGGCCGTTATCAGAGGAATGTTTTTGTGTTTCAAGCAGAAAAAAGGCTCCTAACTCAAAGGAACTACTGTTGTGTCTACACATAACAGACAACTTAGCAAAGAACCAATTTTAAATTGTATCTTTAGGTACTTTGTTATTAGCAGCCTATCATAAAAACACACCATTTGTTTTCATTTCTGTAGTTGAATCTGTGAAAAATACCAAAGATAACACAGTTTGACAGACATAAAATAGTATTTTTGCACCAGCAAGGTGATTCCCAAAGAGATATAGCTGAAAGCTTGGCATATCTCCTCATGGTGTGCACTGTGTCCTTAAAGAATTTTGAGGAAACTGGACAAGTGGAGGACAAAAGAAGTGTCAAGCCTAAAATCTACAGCAGATGAACAGTATCTGAAAGTCATGTTCTTAAGAAACAGGAAAAAAATCCAGCAAAGACCTGACACAGGCCTGAGAGACACATCTGGACCTTCAGCTGATTCAGCTGCTGTTCACTGAAGCCTCTTTGAAATGGTCTCAGTGGAAGCGTGGCTGTCAGGAAGCAATTATTAATGAAGGGAAACAGGGAGGAAAGGCTGACGTCTTGGCGATCTTTGTCACAATTGTTGAATTATGAACTTTTGATCCATCATGCAATACCATCTGGAAACCAATTGATTGGCAACAGCTTCATCTTTCGTCCTGACAATGATCCCAAACACACTCCCAATGCAGTGAAATCATACCTGGATAGAAAAACACACAGTGGAACACTATCAGTCATGGATTGGCCTCCCCAGAGCCCGGACCTCAACATTATTGAAGCAGTGTGGGATCATGTTGACAGAAAACAGAACAAAAGGCAGAAACATCCAAAGAAGAGCTTTGAATGTCCTTCAAGAAGCCTGGAGAACTATTCCTGAAGACTACTTAAAGAAATGACAAGACAGCTGCCTAAGAGAGTTCAGACTGTGCTGATGAATAAAGGTGGTCACACCAAATATTGACTTTCAAGCTTTTACAAACTCTGTTTTTGCCTCATATGTTTGCACATTTCAATAAATCACATTTTCCTAGAAAGATATAAAGAAAGGGTTGAATCAAGACTTTTGCACAGCACTGTAGTATAAGTGTAGAACAATAGCATTAAAAATAATACCTGTAAAGCAGCCATAGCAACTGCGAACATCTGGGAAAAAAAATCCCATTAAGTACTGTGTTTACAAAGTGTGATAGAGTACATGATACTCCTGTGTGCCTCAGAGCTCTACTGTGGTGTCCATTAAAAACACATCAGTGAGTCACACTGTTGCACTGACTCACATGTTCCTTTATTACCATGAAAACAACAGCAAATGTGGATCAATCCGCTACTGAAAATAGTCCATATTAAATGCACTGTGAGCCTTTCAGTTGTTTTTTTTGTTTGTTTGTTTTGTTTTGTTTTTTAATGGGATTTGCTGGTGGAGGATAGAAGTGTTGTGTATCCTGTTGAGTAGAGTTTGACTGGACCTGTCTTTGTCCTCAGATGAGCCAGCAATGGAGGGTCTGGGCATGACTCCACACCTGCAGACTGGAGAGCTGCTGATCATCACCACTGTGCTGCTGCTGTGGGCAGGTCAGCTTGCACCACAGACGCCTTCCAAGCATCTCTTCAGAATAATTCTCCTTTCTAACTCCGTTAACCGCCTTAATGTATACAATAAACTTCATGTTTTAATTTAATATGACCTGAATCTAGTGCTTGAGACCACAATCTCATCAAGTGCGGGATGTTTTTGACTTTTTTTTCTCTTTGCTTTCCACACCGCCAGCCGTCATCGCCCTTTTCTGCCGGCAGTACGACATCATCAAAGACAACGACTCCAACGGCACCAAGGAGAAAGCCAAGCGGCCGCTGGTCCGAGCCACTTCCTCCTACTACAATGCCTCAGCTGGCAGCTCGCCGATCTACCACAACGGAGCCGTCCACAGCAGCAGGGTGACTCATTTACTAAAACTTCCTCCTCTTCCTCCCCTCTTCGTCTTGCTGCAGCAATCCTCTACAATGCACGCTCGCTCCTGGCTGCCAGGAGTATTTTGTTTCCTCTGTAGAGTCTTTGTAGTTGCATCAGTAATCTCCTAGCAACTGGAGCTGCTGCCATCATGGCTAAATATAAAACAGCCGGGCTGAAAACAGAGAGCAGCGCAAACGCTCGTTCAGTTGTTGCTGAGCTTCTCCTCGGTTAAAGCAAGCAGGCAGACGATTTGTTTTTGTTTTTGCACATGCGAGCAGCTTCAATTAGACAAATCAGGTACAGGTGTCCTGGTTGCAGCGCCCCCTAATGGCCACATGTCATTTTCTCACCCATTTCCTCAAGTTTGATTGCTGGTGCAGAGAATAACATCAGATAGAAGAACATTTCTTCACTTGCAGTGTGGAGTAGAGAAAGCGAGGCTGCACGTTCACGGCCTCATTACAAGCTTTCAGAAGAAGGTTACAACAAATCATAAAACTTTGGTCATTAAGAGGAAGGAAACAGAGGACACAGATTATGTGAGTTAATAGAATAAGTAACCATCCAGCAGCCTGGATCCGGTGCTGTGAAAAAGTAACTGCCCCCTTTATTAAATCATGAATTAAGTCAGTGACATTTATCAGTCTGGAAAGGGTTACAAAGTCATTTCCGAGTCTTTGGGACTCCAGTGAATCACAGTGAGAGCCATTATCCACACATGGAGGAAACTTGGAACAACGGTGAAGCTTCCCAGGAGTGACCAACCCACCAAAATTACTCCAAAAGCTTTGATGGCTCATCCAGGTCACAAAAGAACCAGAACAACATCTAAAGAACTTCAGGCCTCACTTGCATCAGCTAAGGTCAGAGTTCACGATTCAACAATAAGACAGAGACTGGGCAAAAATGGCATCCATGGAAGAGTTCAAGGAGAAAACCACTGCTGACCAAAAAGATCACAAAGGCTCATCTCACATTTATTAAAAATATCTGGATGATTCCCAAGAAAATATTCTGTGGACTGACAAGACAAAAGCTGAACTTTCTGGAAGGTTTGAGTCCCGTTACATCTGACATAAACTAACAGCATTTCACAAAAAGAACATCACAGCAACAGTCAAACATGGTGGTGGTAGTGTGATGATCTGGGGCTGCTTTGCTGCTTCAGGATGACTTGCTGTAATTGATGGAACCATGAATTCTGGTCTCTACCAGGAAATCCTGAAGGTTCCTGAATCCTGAATGTCCGACCAGTTCAAGACCTGAAGCTCAAGAGCACATGGGTTATGCATCAGGAAAGTGATCAGAGACACACCAGCAGAAACAAACAAAATGATGGTTTTGGAGTGAAGTCAAACTCTGGACTTAAATCACATTGCAATGCTGCACTGACCTTAAACAGACCGTTCATGGTGGAAACCCTCCAATGTGTCTGAATTAAAACAATTCTGCAAAGTAGAGTGGGACAAAATTCCTCCACAGCGATGTGAAAGACTCATCGCCAATTATTGTAATCTGTCAAGGATGGTACAGCCAGTTATTAGGTTTAAGGGGCAAATACTTTTTTACACCGCTGTAGGTTTGAATGCATTTGAATTTTTTCCTTTACTAAATGAAGTCATCATTATAAACTGCATTTTGTATTTACTCGGATTATCTTTGTCTAATGTTAACATTTGTTTGAGTCATTTCTAATGTCTATAGCTGAGAAAACAAAGAAAAATTAAATTTTCTCCCCACAAGAAGTAAATCAAACTTTCCAGATATTCAGGAGAGTTTATGACACTTCATTCTGCCTTTTTCCTTTCACATACACATATTGATGAATATGCTGTCTCCATCTTTTGGCTTATTGAATACTTAAAAGCACTCGGAATGGTCAATATGACTAGACTAACACTATACGAATAGAAGCCCATTAAATTCCATTTAATGTCCACTGGTAAATGGTGAATAGGCTGCAGCTGCTAACTGAGGTAATGGGAACAAATGTTTCTAGGAATTGTTTAGTCTAGCTGGAAAAGTAAAAATAAAACTGTGTCATAATGGACTGGTGACAAATTAAAGGAAAAAATGTGCACAGTAAAGGAGAAAAAAAGCATTTTTTCTGAGTTATCCCTTAAATGGTGTTTGAGGCTTTTACAGAGACTCTTAATGTTGTTTTTTAACCCCACCTGCATTTCCTCAAGAGCCTTTGCCGTCTGCCAGGTCACCCATTGTAAATAAGTTACACTGACTTGCTCACCCAGGCCTTAAATCAACTACCGTTGATGTTTCTTCAACATAGTACAAAAATGTTTTGGAGATAAAGTCAGAGAAGGTGTTTTTCCACAGTCTGCAGAGTCAAACTGCAACTGAATGGGGTCAGCTTGGCATTCACATGCAGTCTTTTTTAGCCCTTTTCAACCAGTACGAACTCAGCTCGACTCAACCCGGCTCGGTTCGAGTCAACTCTGTTTTGGTCGTTTGCTATTGCGAAAGTCGAAAGTCCTGTGACATCTTTTGCATGCAACACAAACTCCACAACTAAGGAGGACGTCGAGTCGACAGTGTACCTGCTGCTTGGTGTCCGGCTTTTTGCCAGATTCGGGCACCACTGTGGTTTTTTTTTGTGTGAGTGCAGCCATTTCCCTCATTGTCGGGTTTCAAAAATGGCGGTTTTTCATGAAGCAGACGCTCTCATGACCAATTTAACTGCAAAATGATCTTGGTGCTCAGCAGCCTTGCTTTTACAAGGGGAGTACTAGTTAAGTCGATTCTCATGTTGCGCAGAGATTCATGCTCATTCGGTGCAGACTGACTCAGATTGATTGCATGCTGGAAATCTGTGTCTCTAAATTTGCGTTTAGGATCATTTGCAAACTTTCGCCAAGTTGTCTCAGAGTGATTGAAGTCTGTTTCGAGACAGGTTGCCTCCCTCCAGGCAATCAAAAGTGGTCATGCTGAAAGGTTTAAGGTGTCGCAACTACTTGCAGCACTCGATCATGAAAAAAATGCAGTGCAAGCACCAGTTTTTCTAGTTGCGAGGAGGTTAATGTGTACTTTATACTTTATTGATCCCCATGGGGAAATTCCTCTCTGCATTTAACCCATTCACTCAGTGAAGCAGTGGGCTGCCATTGGGCGCCCAGGGAGCAGCGTGTAGGGACGGTACCTTGCTCAGGGGTACCTCAGGGTAGCCGTTCAGGGGAATCGAACCCCTGACCTTCTGATCACGGGGCCAACACTTTACCTACTGAGCTATCCCTGCCCCAGGTTGATGTGCTGTTTTTTACTTTAGTGTGATGGAGACAGTCAGGTAGGTTTGGGAAATGTTCACAGCTTGGGTTAAAATGCGGCCCTTCACAAAATGAACCGTGGTCAGCTGGTCCATAAATGCATTGCCACTGAGTCCTTTAAAAGCTTCCATGTGACATGATGAGTTTGAAGTGAGAGACAGCCTGTGTGACTCCAAATCATAAATGTGGAGTTTACAGATTTCTGTCCTCTGCTGCGCTCTGTTTTAAAATCTTTTCCTTTAGTCCATCACCTGTCTATAAGAATGAAAGAGTGTTTATGGAGAGAACGTCCCGGAACATTTTGGCAGGGCATCTGTCTGTCGGAAGTTAATTCACACTTCCCATTCTAATTGGCCTCTCCTGCTGCGAGAACCTGCGACTTCACTGCTCGCCGTGTACGGGTCAATCGACCGCCCACCACACGCGGCTCGAACTGTTTATTCATACAGGACGGCTGCCAGTGGTGTCAAAGTGAGAGAAAGGCAGCGTTACTTTGAGTTTTTTCTGAGCTGAAACTGCACTGGCTGGATTTAATGGTTAATTTAATTATAAAAACACCACTCTTATCTTAATTTAGTCTTTTCTTATAGGCATTTCTGCAGCTTTTAAGTGTCCTTACAGTTTATTAGCTACTTCTCGTGAGTTTAATCCTTTAAAAAATAATTGATTTAGGGCTATGTCTACTTTCCTGGAGATATATTTGCACACACAGATTTCTGCAGAGATTTAAATACTAAAGCCTAATGATGGATTAAAAATAAAAGCATCCTACTTTAAATAGGATAGTCTTTGAATAAAAAGCTCCTGGGAGCAGTTAGTTCTCTGCTCACTCGCGCTCATTGATTGGCAAATAAATCTCTGACATGCATGACATGCTGCGGTCTGTGATTCACATCTCATGGTGTGCTCCTTCTCTTTCAGCTGCACAGGGCCTCCTCCTCCATCAGCATCATCAGGGTCTGAGATCCAGGTGCCGGATCGGAGCCTCTTGGACAAGCGAGGAGGATTTACAAACTCAGAGTCTAATTTCTTGTAAAATATGGGCAGAGTAAGGAACCATCCATGCAAATCAGACTGAAATGAGAGCGAGGAGCCGCACTGCGGAGACTGTGGAGGGCTGCTGCTCTCTAGTGGCCAGAGACTCGGGGGGGCTCAGAAACAGCTGGAAGGAAGCTGGACTCGTCTGAAGTGCAGCCAAACTAATCACCCGTTTTCTTCTCTCTGATGTCAAAGACTGAAGTGTGAATATTCGCCAGCATGTCGGCCCGGCGGTGCGCCAAGTCCCACTCGCCTCAGACTCATTTGTTTTCAGCAGACATTCTCTCCTCTCTCTGAGGTGTTCAGCCCATCACTTTTCCTTTTTACCCGCTGTAGAACCACACGTTTGAAATCCTGTCTGATGGTTATTTCATGGGATTTATTCACTTTACCTTCATGTTCGGTAGTTAAACATGTGCAGCACTAGTATCACGATTCAAATCTGTACATAGGCTGAAGGTGTTTGTAAAGGTAATTCACAGAAGCATTTGAATGTAGGAGATGGTAGTGGGGAATTTACATTGTAAAAAGATTCATAATCAGTTTAATTAAATCATATCTTAATTTTACATTGAAATTGTGTGATCGCTTTTTAAAGGCAGTTTAAGCGTTTTGTTTTTTCAGAGTTTCTAAAAGCAGAAATAATGTGAACAACCCTGAAGATATATCACCTGAAGTTTCCAGCAGCTTCTCTCGTTGTTTTGGATTTTTTTTTAAAGGTTTTATTTGTATCCCTTGTCTCTGTTTTGTCCCGCTGACTCTCTTTGCTCTGACCAACAAAGCCAAATCTAAGTTATCTTCATCTGAGCCACTTAAAAGTACAGAGCTATACCTTGTCTGTCCCTCAAAAACACCTAATTTTACAGCTTAATTTGCACTCAGTGGCCACTTCAGAATGCATATCTGTTCAACTGCTCATAAACATTAAAATTTCTAATTAGCCAATCAAGTGGCAGCAACTCAGTGCATGTAGACATGGTCAAAATGACCTACTGAACATAAGCTCACCAAAGCTGGGCAATAGAAGATTTTATAAATGTTGCCTGGTCTCATGATTCTCGATTTGTACTGCAACGTTCGTATTGTTGAGTCAAAATTTGGCGTAACAACATGAAAGCATGGCTCCATTCTGCCTTGTATTAAATGTTCAGGCTGCTGGTGGTGATGTGGGGGATATTTTCTTGGTACACTTTGGGCCCCTTAGTACCAGCTGAGCATAATTTAAACACCACAGCTTAGAGTATTGTTGCTGACCATGTCCATCCCTTTATGACTACAGTGTACCATCTTCTGATAACACGCCATTTCACAAAGCTCAGATCATCTCAAACTGGTTTCTTGAACATGACAATGAGTTCACTGTACTCAAACGGCCTCCAAAGTCACCAGATCTCTATCCCATTGAGCACATTTGGGATGTGGTTGAACAGGAAATTCTCATCATGAAAGGCCAAACCAGTGTACCTAATAAAGTGTCTAGTAAATCACACCATTAACAACATGAACTCTAGGTAGAAAACCATTTGCAGTTGTATTTGGCAACAGAAAACAGAAAGTAAAGCAATTAGAGATAATTTATTAAGAAAATATAATAGCAGTGGTGCTGCAAGAGCTTACTCTCCAAACACCAGGCATCCCTGGACATTGTCCTCTGGACACTTTTAGAAAGATGTTTCTTTATTAATTTTGTTTAAAAAGTGTAAGTTTAGTAAACATCTACAACAAACCCAGCTGTTGTAGCTCTACCATCCATCTGTTTGTTCTCCTCCTACAGAACTGTTCAGTTTTTAGTGAAACTTGCACACAGGAATGACCTGATTCTCATTTCCAGCGGATTCGAATTCTTATTCTTATTGGTTTGTGCAATGCAGCCAACCAATGACAAGTAATCTCATAAGAGTAACCCATGATTTTGGGATGGATGACGTATTCCAATACAAATATGTATATTTGTTTAAGACTTTGGATCAACAGTTTCATTTGGTTGGCTTCATTTGCACCGATTAATCTAACAAGATACCAATTTTTTAAAATATTTTTTTTCAAATGTGCAGTTTTTATATAATTACATGTAATTTAAACTAAAATATGACTGTAGTTTTAGACTTGGGCACATTTTTCAACATAACAACCCAGAGGTAACATGACCCTTAGATGGGCATCCACATGTTATTGTGTTTGCACTGTAATATGTATTGTTGTAACTTCATAAACACACACGGGAAACCTTGTGTTGGCAGATATGGGTTTGCCGTTCTAGAGACGCTGGACTACCTGTGCAATCTGATTTTCCCAGTAGCCCAGTACTAAGCCTACCTCATTATAACTATGAGTGCTGCTGGTTGCAGTATATTGAGTTTAAAGCCTATAATATATCTGGATAGATGACAGCTCATTGCCATTATGCACAATATGGACACTTAGTGAATTTTTTCTCATGCCAAAAACTAAATTTTCTGTCTTTGGAAAGGTCCTCTGAAAAAGCTTTTAGGGTACATAATCAAACTGCATCAAATGCTATTATCTGCTAGGCCATTATTTTCTCCATGGGATCATCAGGCAGGAAAGTAACATGAAATGTTGTCAGTGTGAGCCCACTGGTGCATTAGGATGATTAGCAGATCACCAGCTAATCAATAGGCACCTTGTGCACGTGTGCAGATGCTAACATCAATCAGTTTTTGCATCAGTTCGTGCAAACATGTGACACTTTTGCTGCTGAAACAGAAAAATCCTTTTGATGGAGCTAAGACTGAGTTTGAAGCATTTATCTGCCATGTTTTAAAGATGGACTTAAACAAATATCACCTTTGACAACTGCTGTATGCAGATTGGACACAAGGTGGCGTCTGAACTCCATCACATGCAGCTTTTCGTCCTGCAAGCTGCAGCAGTATTTGTGCATCGGCATCTCTATCCATGCAGGTACATCATCTAAGACAAGATCATAGATTTAAAATGAGCTTTTTTTTTCTTTGTTTGTTTTAATGCTATTGATGTACTGAATTGCTCTGATGCTTAAAAAAACTTAAAAACATGGAGAAGCTCTTACAAATTCAGTTTTTTCTCTAAGAATTTCAGTGACTTGAATCACTGTGAATCTAAAAACATATATTTTTCAAGGCAAGAAAGAATTTAGCTTAATACTATCCTCTTTTTCAGAGGATTATTCATCCCATTCTTCACACGTTAGCAGATGAACAACACTATCAGAATCTGGCCTGCAGTTAAAGAGAGGTAAGGTCTGCATATCATTCAGAAGAAAGCACATAATTCTGCTTCATTTGAATAAAGGAAAATGTCACTAATTCACCCCACACGGAGCGTGATTTGCAGCTGTAAGGCTTTCCGGGTCAGAGGTCACAGGAAGGAAGGCCTTCCACCTCAGGCACGCGTCGACCTTCTGAGTTAAAAGTGAAATATGTTCCTGCAATGTTTTGTCTCCTCCTCCTAAAAACAAAAAGACAGAGGAGTGGAGGAATCCTCAGCGACTGCGGAGGTAAAGGGCATGTCGCTCTCGCTGACAGTCTGAAATATCACGGCTTGCCCGGGGCTCGTCATCCTCTTTGATGCTCTGAGGGAGTCTGCGACAATTCTGCGGTAATATTGAGGCAGAGGAGCGAGGGAACAGGATCGATCAAGCGCTGTTGACTGAATCATTGACTGTAGATAAATCCTCTTCTTTAATGTTGTACTGACTCTCCCATCAGATTTCCTCTTTAAAAGGGAAAAAAAAAACCATCCACTTTCCTGTAGGTGCCAGGGATTCATTCTCAGTTAATGAGATTTTAATCTGACATACATAACAGCACCCTCCACACTGACATTTAAAGAAGTCATTAAGGTTTGCCTTTAAAAGGTGTTCGAATGTTCTCTACAGTACGCTCGACCAACACACATCCTGCCCAGATATGTATTTTTAAAATTATTTTATTCCATCCAATTAAAATTCGGTAAGGGAGCCTCACATGTTTCTCAAGCTGAAGTGAAATTAAAGATCAAATTAACAATCTGTCATGCCACCAGTCAGATGATCATATAAATAGGCTAAAATATTCCCAAACCAGCACACGCTGGATTTTAAGGCGTTAGTGGACTGTGCTTGCCCAATGGATACACAGGATACACTGTGTAGAGATGGTACAGTATCCATTGTACACGCTGATAATTGTAATGTGCAATTTTACACATTTATTTCTTCCAATTAAAGAGTCGTGCTGCCAGATTACTTTCGTTTACTCCAATATTTCTTTATCCTGTAGTAAAAACTCAGATGTACTGTGGAAATTTCTCTTTTTCCCTCATATTAAGGGTGATCTCAAGGATTAAATGTGTCGTTAAACCTCTTTATACTGACAGAAATGGGACTTTCACTGGTCTGAGTTTGAGAGGATGAAAGCCACAAACCTCCAAACTCCAAGTTTCTATAAGGTCTATAAGAACAGAATCTAACACAGCTTGATACTGATGCATTTCTTTAAGTGCTAGATCCATTTATACAAGTACTTCAAATTAGTTTCTTCCAGCTCTTCAGTCTTCATGCTGTGTTTTGCCTAAAACTCATTGATGCACAGAAGAATTAAAACCCACAAGCTCCAGAGCAGGGCCTTACCCGGCAGAGTCATCTCAGCAGACTGTCAGACATACTTTAGAGGAGGTCGTCAGTTTGTATTTATTTATTTTGTGTCGATATTTATCAAGTCTCTATATTTTTTTAACCATCAGAGACATTTAGTAAACAACATAACGCCGACCAATCCTCTACCATTTAAATATTTAGTCCTGAACCTCTGAAAGAGGCACCCAAGTTTTACAATATAGGATTTCTCAATTAGCAAACCAACAATCTTAAGCTTGTCACAAGAGGCTACAGGAGATTTCTGTCTGGCAGAACTTCCTTGAGATCTTTTCAGTCCTTCTGTAGGTGTAGGACTTCAAAAATAAGTGATGAAGAGATGCTGGGTGATGGATCTCTAAATGGATTTTGATAGATAAAACTTCATTTTACCAACAAGGCAGGTGTTGGACTTCAAAACTGTTCAAATCCCTGAAAGATTAGTCATTTCCTTTTAGGCCTACTGTGGGTAACTCTTGTTAGTAAGAGTGATCTCTGCCTACACAGCTGACTAGATAAACCTGGAAATTATTTCAATGGTTGTCACCACCATGTAATTTTTCGATAGGTGTCAAAACTCGTCATTAATGGTGCACGGTATGTCGTGAGATGTTGTCTTTATGGGGGAAAGGGGTTAGAACTCCTAAACATCCAGCAACACTTCTTGTTGCTGGATTGAAACCACAACTCTCCTGGGAGTCTTATAACATTTTGACCTTGCATGCCTCCATGAAAACCCTGCAGAACTCTAACAAAATATGTCTAAAATGACAGTGAAGCATCCAGTCTCTCAAAGAGAAAGAGCTGTTTCAGTGTCGAATCTCCCAACACATTTGGTCAGCCCACTCAAAATCATTCAGAGCCAGCGACATTCAGCTGAATGACTCACTGTGTCGAGTCCAACGTGAAAGGAGGCATTGTTGCCAGGGAGAAACACATCATGGACACGGTCTGAGGAAGGCAAAAAATTAGGAAACTCTTCATAAAGACACTGTTCAATTTTCAATTGTGTAGGAGGAATCAGAAGTAGCCAGCATCTCTAAATGCACTCAAACTGCAGTGCACATTCCTCTCATTGAGATATTTGGTCACGCCAATTGTTGGGTCTTTGAAACAAAAAAGCCTTGTTTGAGAAGAAAGGATTTTTTTTCTTTATTGATGTTAATGTTCCTCTTCTCCTTTCGGATTCAGAATGATTGTGGAGTTGAGATTCTCGGCTGACTGGCAGGTATCCATTGAAACGCAGCTAAAAGAACTTCCTGTCTGCACGCTGAGAGGCACAAAGCCTGCCAATGACCCAGGTAAATGTCAGGACACCTTTTGTTCAACCGGAGAAGGTTCAAGAGTGGCCCCCTAAAGGTCTGAACCATTATTTCCCCCATTAAATGAAGGTTTTTCACTTTTGGACCCCCCTAAAAGTCACCAAGAGCGCCCTGGAGAATCAATCAGCGACTGCAGGTAGTCATTTTAGTGCATCCACGTTTCAAAAACAACCTCAGGTTTAACGACTTCCACTCGCAATCAGCTGTACATCAAAAAAATGCTAAATAACAATATATTAAATTAGTCAGACCTGCCCTCTCATATCAATATTTGAACTTTTCCTTCCTCACAAGTGGTCGATGTGATTAATTTCTCCAGCCATCAGTTAATTATCTTCTTACTTACCATAATTATTAAAAGCCCGGCGGGTCATTGTGGGGCCCTCTGGTCCCGGTGCACTCTAATTAAAACTCATCCAAACGCCATTATTTTGAAACTTGTTTGTGCAAACTGGGCAAATAGCTGATAATTCCCACTTAGAAATTTCTCATTACTGACACTGGCACTCGAGCTCATGGGACTGAATAGATGCTAACACTGCTAACACATGCATGACGAGGCCGGATTATGGCAAATGTGGTTAAAATAAACCCAGAAAAGCCCGTCAAGCACAGGCATGATGTCATTACATCTAATATCAAGCTTTAAAAATGTGAAATATGCACTTTATATCCTCATTTAATAAACTATAGAAAGAAAATATCAGTTTACTTGCTGGAACCTACAGCAAAGACCAACTATGGTTTTGTTTTTAAGTTTCATTTACTGGAGGGAAACTTTTAAAGCAATATAATCAAGTAATTGAAAAGCACATACAGTAAATGAGATACACTTGGTGTAAAGTTTTCTATTTAATTTTAGGGAATTTGTGAGTTAATGTGACAAAAAACATCCATAACCTTTCAGCATGTTTTAACTCAAACGGTCTCACCAGCTGAGGGGCATGCTACAAAGCAAGATTTATGGGTCAGTGAGGTAAGTTGATCCTAAAGCCTGACTTTTGAGGGTCACAAAAGTGGCCATATTTTTACCCGAAGAGCTGACCTGACAAGTTTCCTTTCAAAATTGCCTGGAAGAAAATCCTGTAAATGGACTATAATGTGTCTGTGTAGGCCGTACAGTATAACACTGCTCACGAAGCCCTAGTGTAAAGCTATGATACAGTCACACTTGGAAAAACAGTTGTTGGGGGGTCCTAGTTTAGCTTAGCGGGGGAGCAGCAGCCTAGCTTTGAGTCTGACCTGTGGTATTTTATGACCTCATCATTTATAAAGTCAGCCCAATCGATGCTATTTTAAAGTTTACTAAAAAACAAGAGGGGGTAAAAAACCTCATCTTCATTTGAATTAAGCAGAAGGCAGTAGTTGACACCATCCCCTGACATCCTCCACACATTTCAATTAGCGTGCAGGCGAACGCCGCGGTGTGGCTGGCATCAGCGTCCTAATCCTCGGGAGAAAAAAGGAGCATTAGTGGTCATATGCCAACCAGATTTGTCCCATTATTCATTACAATTAATTGCTTCCCCGTACTCTCGGCCTTTCCCATGAAGACGTCTCGGCTGCAGATTGTAATATGAGTGCAGGACTTAAAGCTGTCACTCAAATCTGGCTGTGACCTTTCAGGAGAAAAGGCTGTTTTTCACCCAGTTTGCAGGAGCCGACTGCATGAAGGTTAATGCGTGTGTGTGTGTGTTCGTGTACTTCAGCCTCTGTGAGGACGTTTTGGCTCGGTCCAAGTTGACCCAATGTTTTACAACCGCAGAGAGAAAAGTAACACTTAGGAGAAAAGCTCTTTTTTTTAACTGAAGGAACTCTTGGTTAGAAATATCCGTAAGCTACCAAGATGTTATAGAAGGAGTGCGACATTTAACAACACAGGTCTGCTGTGAGGTGTTCCTAAAAGTAAAAATGTCACCATCTGGTACTTTCAGCGGCCGCTCTGGAGCTTAACATGAGAGCTTTGTTCTCAGTTGTCAGTGAAATTCAGAAGTTGGCATGTTTTTGAACAAGGAGTTACAGAATGTGTACATTTTTCATCGGTCTGTTGTGGAACACCCTGTTATATGGCCAAATTCTTCTGAAAAACTACCATATAAATAAAAGAATTGTGAGAGAATTGTTCTTCCATCCATGTGTACATGTACAATATGAAGCTACAGCCAGCTATTATTAGCTTAGCTCAGGCTTGGCCAACTCCAGGCCTCGAGGGCCGGTTTCCTGCAGGTTTTAGATCTCACCCTGGGTCAACACACCTGAATCAAATGATTAGTTCGTTATCAGGCCTCTGGAGAACTTCAAGACATGTTAAGGAGGTAATTTAGCCATTTAAATCAGCTGTGATGGATCTAGGACACATCTAAAACCTGCAGGACACCGGCCCTCGAGGCCTGGGTTTGGACACCACTGGCTTAGCTTATCATGAAGACTAAAAAAAAAGGCAAAAAACTGAACTGCTTCAATCCCCCCCCAAAAAAGTGACTAATTAAGTGCACGACATGCATGAAAGACTCCAGCAAAGAAAGTTACTAAATGTGTTCACCAAAATATATGCATCCATCTATTTTCTGCTGCTCTTCTGGGTCTGGCAAGTCGGGGATGAAGTCTAAACAGCCCAGACCTCTCTTCCCCAGCCACCTCCTCCAGCTCCACCAGAAGGAAACAAAGGTGTGCTAAACAGAGAAGTGCAAACCCCCGTCTCCCTGGCCACCTTCTAAAGGTTATTGAGGTGAACACCAAGGGTTTCCCAGGCAAGCATTTCCTGGGTCTACCCCAGGGCCTCTTCCTTCTAGTGCGTGCCCGGAACACTTCACGCAGAAGGCATCCGAGTCAGATGCTCAAAACACCTCAACTGACTCCTTTCGATGTGGAGCAATAGTGGCTCTACTCTTAGAGATGGGATGACAGAACTGATCATCCCATCTCTAAGGCAAAAGCCTGCCACCCTTCATGGAGAGATCACTTCTGCCACTCGTAACCCAAATCTCATTCTTTCAGTCACTAACGTATGCTTGTGACCACAGGTGAGGGTAGGGGTGTAGATCAGTGGGTAAACTGAGAGCTGGGTTTCTACACTCAGTTGTCTCTTCACCACGCCATACCAACACAATGCAGCCCCAACCCAACTCTCAATCTCCCAGGAGTCAAATGAAGACCTATTCAGTGGGGATTCAGAGGGCTCTCAGTGGCTGAGGCCCTGATGGTCCAATCCCCAGTGGCTGTATAAGATTCAATTCAATTCAATTTTATTTATACAGCGCCAAATCACAACAACAGTCGCCTCAAGGCGCTTTATATTGTGTAGTAGATCGTACAATAATAGATACAGAGGAAACCCAACAATCATATGACCCCCTATGAGCAAGCACTTTGGCGACAGTGGGAAGGAAAAACTCCCTTTTAACAGGAAGAAACCTCCGGCAGAACCAGGCTCAGGGAGGGGCGGCCATCTGCTGCGACCGGTTGGGGTGAGAGAAGGAAAACAGGATAAAGACATGCTGTGGAAGAGAGACAGAGATTAATAACAGGTATGATTCAATGCAGAGAGGTCTATTAACACATAGTGAGTGAGAAAGATGACTGGAAAGGAAAAACTCAATGCATCATGGGAATCCCCCGGCAGCCTACGTCTATTGCAGCATAACTA